>JAJIBD010010739.1:0-42656 GCA_021461705.1 Cryptotis parvus | reverse complement strand
TGGGTTTGATCCCTGGCATCCATATGGTTCCCAAAGCACTCCCAGAAGTAATTCCTGAGTGCAGAGCCAGGAGTAACCTCTGAGCATTGCCAGGAGTAACTTCCGAGCATTGCTGGGTTTGACCTAAAAGAGCAAATTTTTTAAAAAGTGAAAGCTTGACTTCATTTCCTACCATGATACCCAAAATATATTGATCTTGCTTAATTTCTAAGACATGGCAATTTTTTTTTGCTTTTCTTTTTTTTAATTTTTTAATATACCACCATGAGACATACAATTACAAAGGTGTTCATAATTGGTCCTTGGTAATACAGTATTCCAGCTCCCATCCCTCCACCAGTGCCCCATTTCCACCACCAATGTACCCCACCCCCTCCCGCCCACCCCCCCAGGCTGCCTCAATAGCAGGTAACCCCGTTTCCTCTCTTTCTTTCTCTCTCTCTCTCTCTCATTCTCTCTCTGTCTCTGCATCTCTCTCCCCTCTTATTTTACACATTGTGGCTAGCACTGCAGATATTTAGAGTTTATCACTTAAGTCTCTTTGTGTATATTCAATGGTGAGTTTTAATCTGAGACATGGCAATTTTTAATGTACACTTTATGAGGATAAAGCAACAAATTGCATCATAAAATTTAAATGAAACTCTCTAATTCTGGACATGGGATTGAGTCACACCCAGATGTGCTCAGGGGTCTCTCCTGTCTGTGCCTGGGGACCACATGGCGCTACGGATCGAACTTGGCTTGGCATGTACCAGGCAAGTGGCTTAGTCCTTCTCTCCACATGTGGTGCTGGGAATCAAACTTGGGTTGGCCACATGCAAGGCGAGCAGCTAATTCCTCTTCTTTCTTTGGTCCTAAAAACTTTGTATGGAGGGGCCGGAGCGACAGCACAGTGGAGAGGGCATTTGCCTTGAAAGTGGCTGACCCGAGTTCAATCCCTAGCATCCCATATGATTCCCGAGCACTGTCAGAAATAATTCCTGAGCACAGAGCCAGGAGTAACCCCTGAGCATTGCTGGGTGTGACCCCCAAAAAAAACTTTGTATGAAAAAAAAACACACTTTTTAGAGTTTTTGTAAGCTAGAGATGTTTCTACCTGCTGTCATTCTTTGGTCTGTGTCCTCAGGGCTCCTCCGGACTCTCAGCTGAGGCGCTTGGATGAGGATGAAGAAATGTGAGCAATGTTCTCAGGTTTTAATATTTTCCCTTTGGTTTTGGGGGTCACATCCAGTGGTATTCAGGACTTACTCTAGGTTCTGTGCTCAGGGATCACTCCTAGTCGATTGTATGACCATATGCGCTCTAGGAATTAAAGCAGGTTGACTGCATACAAGGCAAGCACCCTACCTGCTATACTCTCACAGGTTTGCATTAAAATTTTTTTTTTTTTTTAGTTTTTTGGGCCATACCCATTGATGCTCATGGTAACTCCTGGCTCTTCACTCAGGAATTACTTCTAATGGTGCTCAGGGGACCATATGGGATGCCGAGGACCGAATCAGTGGTTCGGCCGCATGCAAGGCAAACGCCCTACCCGCTGTACTATAGCTCCCGCCCAGGTTTGCATTTCAGAAAACAGAAAACAGAGACGAAGCGAACTGGTCCAGTCCCACAGCCTGCCAGGGAGGTGAAAGGCACAGAACCCCGTAGGTGGGGCAGCCTTCACCCCCTTGCTGAAAGTCTGGGAATATGGCTGATTCTGGAAGCTTCCAATTTGTCACCTGTGAATTTAGGCTCCATGTCACAGTTTCAGGTGATAAGAACCCAAAGGGTGGGAGAAGATTAGCATAGATCGGGCATATTCATAGTAAATTCCCAGTAGACATTGGTCTGGGAGGCAAATACCGACCCCCCTGGCTTCCCTTGCTAAATGAGGAGAAAGCATAAGCCCTTTATTTCTTTTGCTCTCAACAAGCTGGGCGCTGACCTGCCCCCCTACCCCCCCCTTTTGTCCCCCCCAGAAGCCCATACCTCTCTCAAGATGCACCATGTGCCCTGGGAGAAACATTTGGACTCAGGCCTGACCACCCATTATAAATATAAATACGGGTTTGTGAGAGCAGAGAAGGCCAAAGGAGCTCAGGGCGCACTACCTGTAAACAAAAGGCAAAGCTGGCGCTCGCGCCTATTCCCACACACTGGACTGTTACCGGCACCCCGCATGGAAAACTCCTGCCAGCTTCCTCTCTCTCCCCCTTTGGGCAGCAAATCCCCGGGCACGCGTAAGGGGGTGCACCCCGCTGCCTCCCCGCCTTGGGAAGCCGGACTTCTTTCCGCTTGAGGGTTTGGGTGCAGTGTGGCCAGTGAGAGGCGCAGCAGGCCCCAGCCCCGCCTGGACCCACATGGGTTCCCTGATGAGTTGGAGCTGCCGAGCTGTCCAGATAGTCTGTGGTCAGAGGAAACTCTGGGAGATGGGGGAAAGCAGCAGCTGGGCCAGAATCTTCCTTTCCCAGCTGCAGGCAGCAGCCTGGGGGCGGCCTGTCTGGGAGGGCTTGCAGTGTGGGAACGAGGCGCAGCATGGGCAGCTTCAGGAAATAGTTCTCTTGGCTCGGTTCCAGCCCCCTCATGGGGCCCTGCCGGCCAGGGAGGAAACCTCGGAGCCTTCCAGGCACCTCTGGTCTGGGTCCAGAAGCAGGAGCCCCACGCCTGACCTCAGGCGAACCCTCCAGGTCAGACCACCCCCACCCAGAGCAAAAACATTAACCACTGCAGGACTTTTTGAAGCAAAACTCAATTCAGCAACCATATTTTTGCTTTGTGTGTGTGGCTGGTGGGGGGTGGGGGGCATACTTGGAAATGCCCAGGGGTAACTCCTGGCTCTGACCTCAGGAATCACTCCTGGTGGTGCTCAGAGGACTATATGGGATGCCAGGGATTGAACTTGGGTCAGTGGCGTGCCAGGCAAGTCTTCCTGCTGTACTTTCATCTCCCCAGCCTCTCATGCAACAGTTATTAAATGCCTAGGGAGCCTTGGTGATTCAGACCTCTAATGCCTGGGGCTGCACAGGTCTATAGCTTATCTCCTGAATTTCACTTGTCTGGTATCACTTGTCTTCCTGTTGTTCATCAATTTGCTCGAGCGGGCACCAGTAACATCTCCATACGTCCTGTCACATGCTAGTGTAGCCCAAGGACAGCTGCCCACTCCAAGAACACGAAGAACCTCAGACCATTCCTTCAGGTCATGTAAATGAGGTCTATAATTGTTACTGGTTTTTGGCATATCAAATACAATACGGGTAGCTTGCCAGACTGCCATGCAGGTGGTATACTCAGTAGTAGGTTCTCATCTCGTGCTTTTACTGATGAACAGCAATGGGGGAGAGATGGGCTTATCTCTTGGGTGGAGCTCTGATGAGCTGTGGAGTCGGGATGTTGAGAATGGTGGTGTGGGGATTCCTCTAGCTTCTTGAGAGGCTCTATTGGGATGGCGGGCCAGGGCTAGAACTCACCTTCCCTCCCGGGCGCCTCATGATCAGCTGAGTACAGGGAGAGCCGGTAGCAGCTCTGCCCTGTGTGTCTGAGTTTCTGGATCAGGCATACCTGGGCTTGAAATAGTCTTCACTGTAGGGTGGGACTCTGATGAGCAGGGCTTGAGATTGGCTTTTCTCTTGGGTGGAGCTCTGACGAACTGTAAAGTCCGGATATGTAAACTCATATGTATCTACATTTAAATCAAAATGTGGGGCCATGGAGAAGGGTTCATGTGAGAGTTCACGGTTCGTATGTGGGAGGCCGGGGTTTGGGACCTGGCACTGCAGAGTTCACAAGCCCTGCCCAGCCAGCACCACGCGAGTGCTAATGGATGTGGCCCCCAAACCAAAATAAATATTTTTAATTTTTATTTTTTGGGTCACACCGGTGATGCTCAGGGGTTCTCTTGACTCTGCACTCAGGAATTACTCCTTCTGAATTTATCTACAGGGAAAAGGGTGAGGGGGAGCCCAACTCTTGCAAAGATGACGAAGCATTCCCCCACAGTCATATGTGGCCAGGGGGCAGGTTGAGGACCCACTTCCTGTCTCTGTGTAGTCTGTGAATCTGGGAGAACACCGCCAGGGTCTATCCAACACAAAAGGGGGCAGTCCTGACTTGGAGGGCAGGACCCTCCACCATCACAGCAGATTTCCACCACAGAAAGGACAGCCCGGGAGTCGCTTTCAATACTCCTGAGACACCTCTATCTGGTTCACACAAGTTACAGCCTTATCTCACTTGTCTCACTTAATTCAGCAGAAAGCTCTTAATGGAAGTACATAAATGTGATCAGTAACAGAAAAAACAAATCATTACCTAGTAAGACATATCACTTAGTGAACATAATCATTAACACTCTGGGTACAGGGTAAAGTCCTGAGATTTCTCCTGAGCTTCCTGCCTGCTGAGGAGTGCCTGTGCTTGTCACAGAGCTGTCCACTGCAGAGGGAGGCCTTGCTCCCCACACACACATACTTGCCCTGGGAATTTTAGTGTGGTGTAAATGTTTTTCTAGCTCCATATTGCGTTCATGTGAATGTCGTGGTTCTTGGAGGGCTCAACCTCTAAATCTCAGTCCACCAGGAGGCAAACAATGTGTAAAATATGAATAAAATCATCTGGCATAAAATGGACCTTGAGTTGCTATATATTTAAAATAATTTTAGGATAAAAAGAAGAGGTAGGGGCTGTAGAGATAGCATAGTGGGTAGGGCATTTCCTTTCATGCAGCCAACTTGGGTTCAATCTCCGGCATCCCATATGCTCCCCAAGTACCTCCAGGAGTAATACAGAGCCAGGAGTAACCTGGGTATCACTGGAGTTACCTGACCCTTCCCTCCCCCCACACACAGAGGCAACAAGAGAATGTGATCACTTTGCTCTGATGGAGATTTTAAAGGCCCCTGACATAAGAGGAAATTTCCTCGATGGTTTTTCCATGGTTTTTCGTGGGTGCGGAAGTAGGGAGATGCCACGCCAAGCTTTGAACTGGCAGAAAAGGTTACTCCTAGCAGTGCTCAGGGAACTCTGTGGTGCTGGGGACCAAGCTGAGTCCTCCTGGATGCAAAGCACATGCTCAGCTCACTGGGCTGTCTGCAGCCTCCACTAGTCATTAATAAGGGAGAGATAGTTAAACAGCTATAGAAATAGATCTGATTAGTTTTTTCTTTCTTCGTTTTTTTTTTGGGTCACACCCAGCAATGCTCAGGGGATACTGAAGATCCTGGCTCTTCACTTAGGAATTAGGTGCTTGGGGGACCATATGGGATGCCAGAGATCGAACCAGGTCGGCTGTGTGCAAGGCAAACACCCTCCCTCAAGAACTATCATTCCAGCCCCTGGTTTGCTATTTGATTTTTCCTATTGAATTCCTTTTTGGGAGCCACACCCAGCTGTGCTCTGGGCTTATTCCTGGTTCTGTGCTCAGGCGTCACTCACTCCTGGCAGTGCTTGGGGTACTGAATATGGTTTTGTGGATTGAACTTGATCACTTGACTTCCTGTTATTCGTCGATTTGCTCGAGTGGGCGCCAGTAATTTGTCCCTGTCACATGCCAGTGTAGCACAATGGCTTCTGCTTGCTCCAGGAAGTGCCTCGAGCCGTCTTTTTTTTTTTTTTTAATTTTTTGGGTCATACCCGCGATGCTCAGGGGTTACTCCCGGATTGCACTCAGGAATTACTCCTGGTGGTGCTCAGGGGACCATATGGGATGCTGGGGATTGAACATGGGTCAGCCATGTGCAAGGCAAACAACATCCTACCCGCTGTGCTATCACTCTGGCCCCTCAGGGTCTTGAGCGAAGAAGTCTGACCATTTTGTAGGTGGGCGGCCATGTGATCTTTTGAGGTCCCGTGGGATCCAGTTGGTAATGGCTCTAGTCCAGCAGTCGGCTCCAAGTTGCATTACATGTCTAGCCCATCTGATTTTTGACGCCTTGGCAAATGAGACAGCATGCCTGACTCTCGATCATCGACGGAGGTCGGAACTCCAGATTCCTCCTTTCACTTGAGTGAGGCGTGATATTCCAAGCATAGCTCTTTCGATTCCTCTCTGGGAGACCAGAATAGCATTCTCATCCTGCTTTCGTAGGGCCCAGGTCTTTGAGATGTATGTTACTGCAGGGAGAACGGTGGAGTCAAAGAGATGTGCCCGAGCCGGAGGTTCTTTGTCCTTTGAGCTATTTCTTCAACACTCTTTTTTTTTTTTTTTTTGGCTTTGCCTTGCCTTCTTTATTTTTTTTTAAGTATTATATTATACCACCGTGAGATATACAATTAAAAAGTTCAGGGCGGAGCAATAGCCCAGCGAGTAGGGCGTTTGCCTTGCACGTGGCCGGCCCATGCCGCCCGGTTCGATCCCCGCATCCCATATGGTCCCCTGAGCATCGCCGGGTGTGACCCCAAAAAAAAAAAGCAAAAAAAAAAGTTCATATTTGGGTTTTGGTCATACAGTGTTCCAGCACCTGTCCCTCCACCAGTGCCCATCTCCCACCACCAACGTCCCCGGTTCCCTCCCCCTTCCCCAGCCCACCTCCATGGCAGGTTCTTTCTTTCCCTTTCCTCTCTTTCTCTTTTCCTTCCCTTCCAGACTATGGATTACAGAACATACATTAAAAGGTTGTCATGTGTATCCTTTTGCCTCTATTTAATGCTCAGTTCTAGGTTGGCATTAGTACCCTCGACAATTATTAGCACACTGTTCCATTTTCTGTCTTACCTAACCTCTGACTCCCACATGTTTGTGATAATTTCCACCTTTGACAAGACCTCCTGATATGTTTCACTTGACCTTGGATATTGGTATCATAATATGTACATATATATTTATGCCATGCAAATAAATGCAGTCATTCTGTATCTGTCTCTCTCCTTCTGGCTAATTTCGCTCCAACATAATTTTCTCCATGTCCATCCATTTATAGGCAAAGGTGTGTGTGTGATTCTTGCGTCTCCGCTGGACCCCAAGCTGTCCCAGGGAAGAGCGGAAACTCCATCAACGGGAACCAAGGCAAACTGCCTTGGTTTCACCCCGGACCGACCCTTGGACCCTGCGCTTCTGGGAACGCCTCCACTCCCCCATATTTCTTCGACACTCTTGAAGGTGTTCCACACCGCTCTCTTCCTCCTGCACAGCTCAGGGGCTAGGTCATTTGTCATGTTGCGTTCCCGACCTAAGTACACATAAATGCTGCATTCAGAGATGTTTGTTTCATTGAGAGTGAATGGAGCATCTGGAACTAGTTCGTTTTTCATGAACATTGTTTTGTTGAGATTAGCTGCAGACCTACCTTTCCACATTCATGGTCGAAGCCAGTCAGTATTTGTGCCGCTTGGCTAATGTTTGGTGTTATTAGAACGATGTCATCAGTGAAGCGGAGGTGGTGTAGTTGCCGACAATCTATCTTCACTCCCATTCCTTCCCATTCTAATTGTCACATGATGTTCTCGAGGATGGCGCTGAAGAGTTTTGGTGAAATGGTATCACCCTGCCAAACCCCTCTTTTGACATCAATGATTATTTCCTTGTAGAATGGTGAGATCCTGGTGGTGAATTCATAATACAGCTCACAAAGGATTGAACTAGGGTTGGTCAAATGTAAGGTAAGAACCTTAACCCTTAGGATTAAGGGCCTCACACTTAAAGTAGTATGAGTCTTGGCAACACATTCTCAGATCTTTGCACTGAACCCCAGCCTGGTTAGCTGAGAATGACTGTTGGGGTCCCCAGGTCTCCTGAGGACCACTTGGGAGTCTCTTCCAAAAAGTTTGGGCTGCGGGGAGATAGCTCAAAGGGCTCAATTAGCAACCAACAGTTTGGTAAATCCTCAATGACTTTAGTAACACTATTGTGAGAGACAATTTTCATAAATCTTTTACTGAACTTATTTTGGTAATGTCATTTTTGCTTTAACAAGCAATATAAATTACTTTGTGTTGCTACAGGGGGCACTGGGGACAATGGTGAAGGGAGGGCACCCTGCTGGTGGGGTTGGTATGGGAACACTGAATGCCCAAAACATCCTATGCCTGAAACTTTGTGGTTTACAAAGTTGATCATCATACAACTTTATAAACCACAGTGTTTAAATAAAGTTAGAGGAAAGAAAAAGAGAGGGAAACATGACTGTCCAACAACAAACATAAAGAAGTTGTATATATAAATGGTATACTTTGCAGCTGTCAGGAAAGAGGAAGCCAGGGCAAGCGCTAGTACAGCAGGGAGGGTATTTGCCTTGCATGCGGCCAGGGTGGATGGATCCCCGGCATCCCATATGGTCCCCAGAACACTGCCAGGAGTAACCCCTGGAGCATCACTGTGACAAAAACAGCCAAAAAAAAAAAAAAAGAGATAAACGTGTTATTTACTGAAACATGGATGGAACTGGGGGGCATCCTGTTAAATGAAATATGTCAAAGGGAGGACAAATCCCACTTCTCGGTGGTACATACAAAAAACGTGACACAGGCCTATAGTATCAAACCAAGACAAAACCTTGGCTTTAGATTATAAAACTGAGTATCAAGCAGTGGTGAAGGAGAAGGGAAAATCAAGTGAACCAAAGGTGATAAAACGTCAGTGGTGGAGAGTCTTAGGCACTTTGACTACAGTGAGGGGCAGCAAAATTAGTGTATCAGGGGCCAGAGCGATAGCCCAGTGGGTAGGGTGTTTGCCTTTGCACGCGGCCAGCCTATGCCGGCCTGGGTTCGATCCCCCAGCATCCCATATGGTCCCCTGAGCACCACCAGGAGTAATTCCTGAGTGCAGAGCCAGGAGAAACCCCTGAGCATTGCTGGGTGTGACCCCCCAAAAAAAGGGGAAAAAATAGCGTATCAAAATGATAAACATTAACACTATTATAATCATATTGCCTAAACTATAATAAACATTAAATATTCTATTTAAAAATTAAGCCTTGGAAGGGGCCGGAGTGACAGTCTTGTGGAGAGGGCATTTGCCTTGCATGTGATCAACCCAGGTTCGATCCCCAGCATCCCATATGGTCCCCTGAGCACAGTAATTCCTGAGTGCAGAGCCAGGAGTAAGCCCTGAGCATTGCCAGGTGTGACCCAAAAAGGAAAAAAAAAATTAAGCCTTGGTGGGTCCGGCATGCTAGCACAGTGGTAAGGCGTTTGCCCTGTACAAGGCCAACATATGAGATGTTGATCCCTGACATCCCATATGGTCCCCTAAGCACCGCCAGGAGTAATTTCTGAGCGAAGAGCCAGGAGTAGCCCCTGAGCTTCACTGAGTGTGACCCCAAAAAAGCAACAACAACAACAACAACAACAAAAATTAAGCCTTGGGCCAGAGTACATCAGTACAGATAGTACAGCAGGTAAGGCCTTACACACTGCTGACCAGAATTTGATTCCCAGCATCTCATGATTCCTGAGTACAGAATCAAGACTAAAGCCCCAAGCATCACCAGACGGGCCCCCAAACAAAAACAAATTTAAAAGCCTTAAACTGGAGCTGGGCAGCATAGATGGAAAGCTCATGAACTCGCCACTGCTTTCACCCTAGTCTTCTTCACATCCCAACAGGAAGTTAAGTCAATTTCCAGACAGAAGTCATCCACAGCTCCATGAAGAAAAGATGTCCCCAAGCCAGCAACAGCTCCACCATCGCCGATGGGAAGGACTGCAGGCTAGCCAATGAGTGGTTGTCACTCCTGTGAACTCTCATGCTTTCAGAATTACAACCCCTCCCCTACGAAAGCAGTTCATGAACTCCTTGGATATACCAGATCAGTGCACAGCTGTTCACAAGTTGGAATTCCAAACCCATTTTTCTGGAAAGAAAACAAGCTTAGCACGGTTAGCTGGATTCATGCGGTCTTTATTCATCTGATAAATACAGGAAAATCAGCAATCATCTATCAAAATTATCTTACCAAGAATTTGAAAGCTATTTAAAAAAGATGTATTCACAGTCTGTCTGAATCGTGTACAGAGCAGTGTCTGTGGAAGTAAAAGCCAGACGATGGACATGAGAATGACCCCAATGTGGCCCATGTCCCAGCACCTCCAGTCACATGTAAACAAGATCAGCCTTCAGTCAACATCTAGACATGGTTTCTCAACCTTTCCCCACATTTCCACCGAGACCACACACCCCCCATCCTACTAGTTGCTCCCTAGTCTCAGGCTGTGCCCCTCAACCCGTTTTGCAATTCTCACCTGTGGCCCACGGAACTTTCTGATGGAGAAACACTGCTTCCCTGCTGTAAGTTTCTGAAGAGGGAAGGTGCTTTCCGGGAGGACCCTTTACTGCTAGAACCCACAGCAGACCGATCAATGACTAACTTGGGCAATGCAGGCTGCCAGACCCGGGAAAATCTTTAAACATTTGGATGTTCCAGGAAGGGGGTTCATTTTTAAAGCCTTTTAAATTTATAAATATGAGGCATATTTACCCCTCCCCCACCAATATTGAGGCATTTTCTTCCCAAGAAGAGGACAAAGGTGACAGCCTGGCTAGTACGCTTGGTTTGGCAATTTTAATGAAGGTTCTAAAGAGCTAAAGCTGTCATTTTAAGAATGTCTGGGGAGCTGAAGAGGGGAAAAGGATCACAAGAGTCACTTTTGGGCTCAGTTACAATGTACTGTTTTTCAAGGCAAAATCAAAAGTCTCAAGTGCTCCAATCTTGGTTCACGCTGTTTGGGGGTACCTTTGGAGGTGAGGGTATCTCCAGGTCAGACTGTTCATTATTTTTAAGCAGTTTGTTGTTGTTGTATGGGACAAGGCAAGGAGTCTGGAGGGACTGGGAATGGTCAACCTCAGAGTCCCTTTATTGGGGAGGATGACCAGAGACCGAGAACAAGGCTTACCATGTCCTGCCAGGAAACCCGGTTGGGCAGAAGGCCCCAGAACGGGGTGAGACACCCAATGTGAAGGGTGCTGCTGGAGAGGACAATGACGGTGCTCTAGTGTCTCCTTAATCCTTCACTTATGAAGATCTTGGCCCAGGGAGAAGCCTGAAGAGGCAAAGGCCCACCGAGATGAAAGCATTGTAGATCACTGGCTCAGGTTGTTTGTGTTCTAGGGGACATTCTCAAAATATTTCTCCATGAAGGAAAATGTTCTCACTGAGATGCCACACATGGGTAGACGGGGCCACAGCGCAGAAGTGATGCCACCGAGAAGGGAGTCAGGGTCACCTAAACGTTGGCAGGTGGAAAAAAATGGTGAGCGGAAGCCCAGGTAGGAGGAGAGGCAAGTTGGGCTTGGGGACGTCTGTTCATTATGGACTATTCAAAAGCAAATTTAGAGAGCAATCAGTTTGCTAAAGGGTTGGTTTCTAGGAGAATGAAGTCATCATTAGATCACTTTTAAAGCTCTCAATAAAGCTGACCATGAAGAAGGCGTTATTGCTGAGAATGCAGTATTTTAGAGCCATTCAAGATGGTTTATACCTGGAAACAGGAGATCACAGCTGCAGTCTGGGGGAATCAGATTCTTCTCTTTTGTGTGCAAGTGCTGGGGGGGGACCACACGGGGCCCGGGGCCAAGCCCAGGCTGCTGTACACAAAGCAAGCCAGCACTCCAGCACTCCAGCCCTCTGAGCCGTTAACCCGTTCATCTTTGCAGTTCTCACTTAAAAATTTTTTTGAGCCACACTTGGTGGTACTGGAGTTGGGGCTGGGGGTGGGGGTCACTCCAGGCAGTGCTCAGAGGCCACTGTAGTGCCTGGACTCAATCTGCTCTTTCTACATGGGCTCAGTTATTAAATAACTCCTTTGATCCTCATCTTTGCATTCCTAGAGCTCAGCATCCTGACTGGAACATGAAGACAGTAAATATTTGGTAGTGGTTTCTGAGCACTTATTTTCCCAAGGACAGATCATAAATTGCGCAGCAAGTGCAGGGGTTGGGCTCAGCGCGGTCTCCTGAGCTTCAGGCCTGGGGAACTCTGAGGGGCTGCTAACATTCTACAAGCGCCAGGCGAGACTCCCCGGACAAAGCAGCTGAGGCAGAGAGAAGGAAAAGTACTGGCCGTATTGTGTGCCCCTTCACACCAGAGGAATCTCTCTGTACCTTTGTGAAGCTGATAAATTGCTTACATATGTTTTCTTCCATGTTACTTACAAGCTTTCCCCCCCACCCGCCTTATCAAGGAATTCAGGAATTTACAGTGAAAGCTGTGATCCTGGGACCACACACCAGGGAGAAGAAACAAGAAAGCAGGGAAGTGAGTCGTTCATTTCCGAGAGACGGATCTTCCCTTATGGCGGGTATTTAGAGAAACACAGCAGCCTGTGAGAACACCCGTCATTCTGCGGCCCATCAGACCTGATGTCTGAGGCTCCTTTTCTGCCTACTAGTGTTGTGTTTTTCTCCCTTAAGCAGTACGGCTTAGCTAGTCAGGCTGGATCAGTTGTTTTGCCTGGATCCAGAGCCATGCCCTGGTCCCAAGTAGTCTCTGTGGGATTCTAACTGTCTTTCCTGTGGACAATCTATTTTTCAGGGTGGAGGAGCAGCATTTTGTTATCGCAGGAATAAAGGAATGTGTGAAAGAAAAGGTCTGCATCTGAGACTGCGGCTTCAAGGAAATGTTTTATCCCTTTGCCGAGATGTGCTTCCAACTTGTGGGAAATGAGATTTATTGCAAACTTTCCATATAGGACGATAGCACACAGGGTGGATTCAAACGTGTTCATGCGTACCACATGGATTTCATTTGGGGTGAGCCTGTCATGAGAGAAAGCACATGCTGGGGCTCCGGAACAAACCAGCTGCTCTAGATTAGGACTCCCCACACCGCTCCAGACCACTATCCGCGTTCCACGGTGGCTGCACTGTGCCTTTCTAGGAGGTAATATCTACACCACCTTAAGGCTGAGAGGATAAAAAGAAACTGAAAACTTGGGGGTGAGGAGAACCAAGGATGGGAGAATCTACGTCTCTATGACCCACTCTCTGCAGAGTTCTTTTTCTTCAGGTTTTCAACTCAGTACGAATCACGGATTACCTCTACTCAGTACAGCACACTACTCCTTAAGTTAGTTCCTTATCTGAAATACTCATCAGAAGACAATCTAAAGTCAAGGGGAACCCCAAACAAGATAACCAAGATTCTAGATAGGCTGCAGAGAAAGTAGAGGAAAGAGGAAACGCTGGTCTTTGTTTAGTCGCAGAAGGAAATGATGGATCACCCTGGCCTAGGTAAGGACGGTCGTGCCCTGCAAGGCTCTACTGACAGCTGCCACGTGCCCACAGGCATGACTCTGGCATGCACAATGTCTGTCCCGACTCACGGAACGCCAGAGGTAAACCCCAAGCCAGCTCTTTTGCCCTGGGCCGTGGGGGCCTCTTCTTTGTTCTCTTGGCAGCCTGTCCTCCTGACGCCAGATTCTCCCACAGCTCACAAGTGAAAGAACGGTTTTCTTTGACTCCAGCTTTGGGCTGTTACAAATAATTTGTACATTTTATAGGTTACCAGTTTGGGGCTAACGGTTCAAATTCTGTCCTGCTATTGAGAAACAGGGTAAAAAAAAAGAAAACCAAGGACAGAAGTGCTTCATGAGCCGTTTTACTCTTCTTTAATTCTACTCTCTTTGGGCACACACTGTACTTGTGATGAAAAACAAATTTAGGTCAGCACAGCTGACAGAACTGATTCATAGCACATTCTTGCACCAAGGAGCAAAGTCCTAGTCATCTGCTAGCACAGTGGAGCTGTCTGACTTGCTGCCGAACTGTGGACGGTGAAGTGAGGCGGAAGAGGGGGACAAGAGGAGGCATCTGGGAGAAGTGACTCGACAAGTACGTGACAAATTAGGAACCTGGTGGAAAACCCAGAATTTACCTCTATGGAAATAGGAATTGTTGAGCAGTAGGCTCATTACCTCCAGAAATTACTGAATTTTGGAACCTGAGGTTAAGACTTTTAAGATAAAGCAACTTCAAAAAAAGTTCAGACTGGCCTTGGGCAGAATTGGCAACCCTCAGTGGCAATGAGTTTCAGTGCTTGAGAAACAAAAACCATCAAAACCAACCTACACATCTGACTTGACTCAAGGTGGAAAAAAAGTCTAATATTTAAAGAAAACAAAAAAGAGTCTGACGTGAACACTTTGCTCCACCTTTCCATTTTGCTGGTGTTGCTTGCTCTCCCTCCAGTACCGCTGGAAAAGGCTCAGAATCCCATACAGATTTGTTAGGCTGATTTCTATCGTGGAGTTGGAGATGGCGAATCCTGTCTGGCTGAAACCCCTTCATCTAACCTCTTGGTTGCGGTATCCGGAGGCTGTAGCGGTGGTGAGTCCACCTGCCCCCAGAGGTCACACAGCCAGCGCGAGCACAGCAACCTCTGGGCCCATCACTTGTCCTTGTCCCCAAATCAGGTAGTTTTGTATCAAGGGACTCATCCCACCAAGGTATCACCAGGATGAATGTTCATAGCATTTTCTGTAGATGCCGCCTTCTGATGCTCCAGAGTGTAGACGGTCAGGAAGACTTGAAAGCAAAAAGTCCAGCCGGGAATCTTGACTTCATTTGATGTGGACACAGGAAAGTACCTTTGTCCTCCCCAGATTTTATTACAGTCAAAGGAGAAAAGTCCATGAGATTCTAGTTGCATATATGCTAGATATAAAACTGATGGAATGCTAATTGGTCCATAAAGGGCTGTACAAGATAATCTGTGGCAAAGTAGAAAACAAGCCCAAAGGTGATAGAGATGGGAAGAGCTGGCAATGCTTTCTTGAAAATGGCCAGGAGTAATAACGTAAGGCACAGACCCTGTGGAGAAGGGGAAGACATAAACGCAGGCATAATTATGAAAGTATCTCATGCAAAGAACTCAGAAGCCTGGGCTTTGATTCTGGGCAATAAATACTATACCCTGAAGTCAAATTTTATAATAAATGTTTTTACTAAATCTGGGGGGAAATGTCATTAAAGAGATATAATGGGAACCTATTTTACTTTGCAAGGTATGAGCATATTATAAATACATTATGAAAATATCACCGAACTATAAATAAGGACTGGAACCTGGAAATAAGTAAAACTCCTTTTTGTTTGTTTTGTTGTTTTGGCTTTTTTTTTGGGGGTCACAACTGGCAATGCTCAGAGATTACTCTTGCCTCTGTACTTAGAAATTACTCCTGGAAATGCTCGTGGGACCATATGGGATGCTGGTATTGAACCCAGGTTGGCTGCACACAAGGCAATATGTGCAGTGTGGGGATATCCGCTGTGCTATCACTCTGGCCCCAGTAAAACTCCTTTCGAGGGCCAAATAGATAGTACAGGGTTAAGGCACTTGCTTGCCACAGCCGACCCCAGTTCAATTCCTGGCCCTGCATAGTCTCTAGCACCACAACAGAGGCCCCTTATGCACAGTCAGGAGCAGTCTCCAATCACCATCAGTGTATCCCCAAATCAAACAAAGAATTCCCTTTAAAGAATTATGAGGGCCGGAGCGATAGCAAAGCGGGTAGGGCATTTGCCTTGCATTCAGTTGAGCCAGGTTCGATCCCCAGCATCCCATATAGTCCCCTGAGCATCACCAGGAGTAACCCCTGAACATTGCCGGGTGTGACCCATAAAGCAAAAAACAAATGAACAATACTGAAATATCTATCTCAAATATTAACTGGCTATTCTTTTTTGTTTTCACCGAAGGACCCTTCCCTCACAGACATGGGGCAGAGCTGCTACTTGCTCTCCCTGTGCCCAGCTGCTCACGAGGCGTCCAGGAGGGATGGCGGGTTCTAGCCCTGGCCCGCCACCCCAGCAGAGCCTTGCAACAAGCCAGACGACCCCCCACTCCATGAGGACCTCCATTTTCCACATCCAGACTTCTCTCTCGTCAGAACTCCACCCAGCAGACCAGCCTATCACAGCCCGACTCGCGCGGCCGCAAGCAGCCCGCGCAGTTCATCAATAAATGCTGGACTTAGAGATGACTACAAGAGTATGCTACCTGCACGGCAGAGCCTGGCAAGCTACCTGTGTTGTATTTCATATGCCAAATACCAGTAACAATTATAGACCTCATTCCGGAATGGATTGAGGCTCTTTAATGTTCCTGGAGCAAGCAGATGCCCTTGGGCTCTACTAGCATGAGACAGGACATATGGAGATGTTACTGGGGCCCGCTCGAGCAAATCGATGATGAGCGGGAAGACAGTGATACAGTGATTCTTTTTGTTTGGCTGTCTAAAATCCCTGCAGTGAAGAAGAATCTTTATACTTATTACTTATAAACAGAGCAGCCATAAATATGGTTCTATTTTAGTGTGTGTGATGCCAGGGATCGAACTTAAGGCCTCACACATTTAAGACAAGTTTTCCTACCACTGAGTTGTCTTTTCCTTGGCTCAATATAGTCTTTTTTTTTTTTTAATAAAAACAGATTTTATTTGGAGGTTTGGAGGAAGGGAAGGGGAGAAAGTGAGAAAGAACGGGGTATGCTCTCCAAAAGTGGAGGAAGCCTTAGTATACACATTCCAGCACTAGATATGGAAATATGAAAGTACACTCCTCAAGAGAAGAGATGCGGGCAACACATGTGCTCGGTCACATGAGCACAGCAGCACATGGGCTCCGGCAGCGTATGTGCCCACTATGGTCCATTTTTAATCCCAGTTATTAAGGCACTAGCTATAAAGCTTGTAAAGTCTGGAGGTAGACCATTTTTTTTTCTGTTTGGGTCACGCCCAGTGATGTTCAGGGGGTTACTCCTGGGTCTGTGTTCAGGAATTACTCCTAGAAGTGTGCTCGGGGACAATCACGGATGCCTGGGATTGAACCCAGGTCAGCCACATGCAAGTCAAACACCCTACCCGCTGTGCTATTGTTCCAGCTCTAGAGCATCATTTCAGACTTATTTTCCTTAAAAATTGTACCAAACTGGCCAGAGAGACAGCCCAGCGGGTAGGGCGTTTGCCTTGCACGTGGCTGGCCTGTGCCGCCCTGGGTTCAATCCCGGCATCCCATATGGTCCCCCGAGCACCACCAGGAGTAATTCCTGAGTGCAGAGCCAGGAGCAGCCCCTGAGCATTGCCGGGTGTGACCCAAAAAGACTATCACTATCACTATCTTCCCGTTAATCATCTATTTGTTAGAGCGGGCACCAGTAATATCTCCATATGTCCTGTCTCATGCTAGTAGAATCCAAAAGCATCCGCTTGCTCCAGGAACATAAAGAGCCTCAAACCATTATATTAGGTCACGGGAATGACCTAATATAAATGTTACTGGTATTTGGCATATAAAATACTACGAGCAGCTTGCCAGGCTTGCCGTGCAGGTGGCATACTGTTGTAGTCACCTCTAAATAAAGCATTTATTGATGAACTGCATGGCCGCTAAGCGGCCGCACGAGCCATGTGGAGTTGTGACTGGAGGGAAGTCTGGATGTGGAAAATGGCGGGCCCCATGGAGTAGGGAGGGTGGTCTGGCTTGTTGTGAGGCTCTGCTGGGTGGCAGACCAGGGCTAGAACCCGTCATGCCTTCTGGGCACCTCACAAGCAGCTGGGCACAGGGAGAGCAAGTAGCAGCTCTGCCCATGTCTGAGAGTCTCTGGTTTAGCATACCTGGTCCAGATTGAAAAAAAAAAAAACAACAAAAACTGGTGCAGTGTGGCTGTCGATGATCCAGGCTGTGATAATCTGGTCTGCTGGGTGGAGTTGTGACCCAAAAAGAAAAAAAAAAAAAAAAAAAAAAAAAAGCACCAAACATACAGAGTTAAATATGTAATAAAAGACATATAATGGGTGGTGTTACTCATTTGGGTAATATTGAATAAGGCAAATAAACTGAGGGTAAAAAACTGAGACTTGATGAAATCTATGGTGGTTCCCAGAGAAACCAGGAAAGAGCGGAAGGAGTGGGGAGAGAGGACTTGTGAGCTGTGAAATGAACTCTGGAAATTTGCTGGTGGGGGTGATGAGTTCTGTTGCATATACACAGGTGTTCATACTATACTCCTGAAATTCTATATATATAGCATTGTCTCACTTCACTTGTCACTTGTCTTCCCGCTGTTCATCGATTTGCTCGAGCAGGCACCAGTAAGGTCTCCATTTGTTGGGAATGAGGTTCGTTATTGTCATTGTTTTTGGCATATTGAATACATCACGGGTAGCTTGCCAGGTTCTGCCATGGCTCTGGGTTCATCCCAGGGGCCCAGGGGCCCAGTCAGACCATCAACCATCCAGGGCCCACGGGGCAGAGTCCTGGATGTAGACAAGTCTGTCTCCTGTCTGCCACCTGCTGACGCGGCTGGGCATCGCAGCCACACCTGCAACACCTCGAGGGGCTATTCTTCAAAAAGAATAAAATATTTAAAATAAATTTAACCAAGACAAAAACTAGTTTAAATAAAAAACAAAGAAACAAAACTACACAACACACCCACAAACTAACTCAAAACAGAAAACACAATTTTTTTTTTTTTTTTTGCTTTTTTGGGTCACACCCGGCAATGCTCAGGGGTTTCTCCTGGCTCTGCACTCAGGAATTACTCCTGGCAGTCTTGGCGGTGCTCGGGGACCATATGGGATGCCAGGGATTGAACCTGGGCGGCATGGGCCGGCTGCATGCAAGGCAAACGCCCTACCCGCTGGGCTATCGCTCCGGCCCAGAAAACACAAATTTTTATTTGCTCATTTTGGGTCACAACTGGCCCTACTCAGGATTTAGTCCTGGCTCTGAGCTCAGAAGATCATATTGGGTGCCAGCGATGGAACCCAGTCTGTCCCCATGCAAGACAAGAGCCTTACCCACTCTACTATCTGATACTCTGGTACCAGGAACACATGAAATTCTAACTGGTTCATATTCATGATAAATCACAAGAATAAACCAAAAACAAATATGCAAGAAAAAGTATTCAATAAGCCTCTCATCTAACTCCATTTTCTTTTTTTTTTCCCTCTTTTTGGGTCACACGCAGTAATACTCAGGGATTACTCCTGGCTCTACACTCAGGAATTACTCCTGGAGGTGCTCAGGGAACCATTTGGGATGCCAGGGATCGAACCTAAGTCAGCTGCTTGCAAGGCAAACACTCCACCTGCTATACTATTCCTCTGGCCCCTAGCTTCATTTTCATATTGTAGATGAAATATCTTTAATTCAAAAAGAATTATGACATATAATGTGACTTTTCCCTTTTTTTTTGCTTTTTGGGTCACACCCGGCAATGCTCAGGGGTTTCTCCTGGCTCTTTGCTCAGGAATTCCTCCTGGCAGTGCTCGGGGACCATATGGGATGCCGGGATCGAACCCAGGCCAGCAAAGGCGGTCGCGTGTAAGGCAAACGCCCTACCCGCTGGGCTATCGCTCCGGCCCCAATGTGACATATTTTTTGAATTACTTATGTAAATCAGTTTTGGAAACTTCAGAATTCATGTGGCATGGGCCAGAGCAATACTACAGCAGGTGGGGCTTTTGCCTTGCACACAGCCGACCCCAGGTTTGATCCTGGCATCCCAATTGGTCCCCAAGCAACTCCAGGAGTAATTCCTGCGTGCAGAGTCAGAGTAAGCCCTGAGCATCAGCAGGTATAACCCCCCGCCACCCCCTAAAAAAAAAGCCAGAGTGTATGTGGCATTGTAAGCAAGGCCTCTGAGGGACAGTGAATCATACATACATTTTTACTGGGGTGGAGAGAGGCATATCCAGTGATGCTCAGGGCTGACTCCTGGGATCATCTCTGGAGGGCTCAGGGGATCATATGGGATTGAACCTAGGTGGGATGCATGCAAGGCAAACACCCTACCTCTGTACTATCACTCTGTCCCCTGTACTTGCTTTTCTTTCCTTACCTCATACTTGCTGCCCACAGGAATAAGGTGAATTGTTTGCAGGTGATGGCCTTAAAGATAAATCCACCACCAAATCTCAGGAACTGGGCTCTGCTTAGCCCTTTAAGACTGACAAAACACATCAAATTTCTTATATACCTATGCTGCCAGGCTAGAACCAGTGGAAGCACCTCCCAGTCAGAGGTACATATCAGAATTTCCTGGGAACTTAAAAAGGCTCCCTAAATCTAAACAGGCGAGTCTGATGAGAGAGTGTGGGAGTTCTGACAGGGGAATGGGTACACCTTAGCTGGGTATACTCACGATCAATATGGCTACGAAACAGGCTATGGTCGTGTTCCAGTCTCCACTGGCTGTTGCAGAAGCTTTGCCAACCAAAACACTGTAGAAAATGAAATCTCCTAATCCAAGTTTTACTCCCCCTAAAAACAAAAGATTGCAAACAGAAAGTCACTCCAGGCTCTAATTTCACATCAACAATGTCCCTGCCCCACCGCACCCTGACCAGGTGAGCTGGCAGTCCATGGCAACCAGCAGAACTCAGCTTAGCGATGTCTCGCCACACACTAGACAGGCACCTCCGAGTCTTGGTGGCTGACTCTGGGATCGGAACAGTAAATGCTGCCACTATGTACAAAACAACAGGAGTGGGGCCAGTACAGCAGGGAGGCGTTTACTTTGCACACAGCCGACCTGAGTTCGATCCCCAGCATCCCATATGGTCCCCGAGCACTGTCAGGAGTAATTCCTGAGTGCAGAGCTAGGAGTAACCCCTGAGCATTGCTGTGACCTCCAAAAGAAGCACACACATACACACACACACACACACACACAAAAAAAAAAAAAAAAAAAAAAAAAAAACAACCCAGGAGTGAAAGCCACCTACTGAATGCTTTGTTTATATCTACCACTTGTTATAAAACCTCGTAAGAACCCCAATGAAATTACGGACCAACTCTTTAAACTAAAGAAAGAAAAAAGTCCTTTGCTTTATCCATTCACTCTGTAATATATGTGCATAACTCAATGATTATGAATTATACTTTATGGAGTCAGGTAGCTGTGATGGTGGCCTGTATTAGAGAAACCATTTCTGGAAGACAGTCTTGAGAAATCTGGTCCACTCAACAGGGAATGAGAAAAAAAACAGTGAGCTGGTGAGTATATTTTACTGCTCTGAGATCACTGAATCCAGAGAAAAATCTTTGTTATAAACATATAACTGGTGCAATCTGATGCTACTGAACTAAGGGCCAGCTACCCTTAGCTGAGCAGCCTTCCCAGACTGATGTATTTGTTCACCAGTTCAGATGTGCAACAGGGCTCAGCTCCAGTATCCAAGAACTTGAGTCATGTACGGTAAGTTGATCAGCTTCAACCACCCTCAAATTCCTCACCTAAACATGGGGTTTATGGAGCTATTTCACAGGGCTGTTATCAGAATTTAAAATAACAGAGTCATCATTTGTTTAAACATATAGAGTGGATAAATAAGAGTCTTAGACTTTGACTCTAAATATTATGTGTTACAAGAAACAAAATTGAAGTTCTTAAAAAAAAAAAAAAAGCAAGCATAGAGCCGGAGCGATAGCCCAGTGGGTAGGGCGTTTGCCGGCCTGCGGGCCTGGGTTCCATCCCGGAGTCCCATATGGTCCCCCGAGCACCGCCAGGAGTAATTCCTGAGTGCAGAGCCAGGAGAAACCCCTGAGCATTGCCAGGTGTGACCCAAAAATTAAAAAAAAATTAAAAAAAAAGCAAGCATAAAAACAACTGATTTTATTTTGGCTTTGGGGGACCAAACCCGGTGGTGCTCATGGGCTACTCCTGGCTTCTAAGTAAGTACTTCTACTTACTTAGAAGTGACCCTTTGGGGCCGGAGCGATAGCCCAGCGGGTAGGGCGTTTGCCTTGCATGTGGCCGGCCTGTGCCGGCCCGGGTTCGATCCCGGCATCCCATATGGTCCCCGAGCACCGCCAGGAGTAGTTCCTGAGTGCAGAGCCAGGAGAAACCCCTGAGCATCGCCGGGTGTGACCCAAAAAAAAAAAAAAAAAAAAAAAAGAAGTGACCCTTGGTGGTACTCAGGGTATATGTGCTGGGGTTTGCCCCATGCATTGCATGCACTCTAGCCATTGGAATTCTCTCTCTGGCTCCTACTTGGGTTTTTCTTTAAAGAACCCCCCGCCTCCTTCCCCCAAAAAGAACAGAGGGGGCTGGAATACAGTGGGGAGGGCTCATGCTTGGCACACGGCCGACTTGAGTTCTATCCCTGGCACCCCATATGGTCCCCTGAGTCTGCCAGGGGTGATTCCTGAGTGCAGAGCCAAAACTAGCTACTCAGCACTGTTGGGTATGACTCAATCCCCCCCACACCCTGCCAAAAAGAGCGAGCGAGCGAGAGAGAGAGAGATGAAGAGAAGGGCACAGACACAAAGAGATGACAAAGAAAGAAAAGGCTCAAGCTGAGAAGGCAGGCGTGAGCGCCACACTGTGGCTCTGCCCAATTGCCTGCATCCTCCCTTCTTTTGACTCTACACATTCCTGAGTAAAACAGATGAGAATCAGGAGACACAAATTTACTATGGTGGTGACTCTGGAGACATAGAAAATACTGGCCTGGGCAAGCTTAAGCCTGACTGTAAAGGGGCTACAGACTAGATGCTCCAGCACCTGGAAAACTCAGCCAAGCACCAAGGTTATGGACATGCCCAGAATCTAAATTGATGAAATAATCTAGGTGTTCGTTTCTTTAAAACTACTACAAGAGCCAGGGCTAGAGCAATAGCACAGCCGGTAGGGCATTTGCCTTGCACACGACGACCTGGGTTCGATCCCCAGCATCCCATATGGTCCCCTGAGCACCGCCAGGAGTAATTCCTGAGAGAAAAGCCAGCAGTAACCCCTGAGCATTGCCAGATGTGACCCAAAAAGAAAAAAAACTACAAGGGACCACCTGCCCCTCAAGGTGTTGCAGGCTTGGCTGTGGAGCCCGGCTGCGTTGGAAGGTGGCAGACAGGAGATAGGCTTGTCTACACCCCCCAGGGCTCTGCCCTGTGGGCCCCTGGATGGTTGATGGTCTGACATAGGAAAAGACTGGGCCCCCTGGGATGAACCTAGAGCCATGGCAGAGCCTGGCAAGCTACCCGTTATGTATTCGATATGCCAAAAACAGTAACAATAGAGATGAATTGGACAAGGGACAGACCAGACACACCACTGGGCAGCCCACGGAATTTCTGAGGGAATCGGCTAGTCCCGGGCTGAGACCAATGTAGCTCCTAAGGTAAGGGTAAAGCAGTCATGTAGGGGAAGCTACGCTGGCCGGAATTGGAGCAGGGATTTTGGCTCCTCCCTCTCCATGCCATTGGGCGTGGCTACGGGCTCAAGCCTCCACAACCAGATGAACCCGACAAGGGGCAGACCAAACACACAGCTGTGATAGTACGCAGCCATGCAAGAGGCTTAGATAACAAAGTAGGCTAGGACCAGGTCCTTCCCAGGATCTTTCACATCTGTACACCATAATGATCACTGTAGTTGTAACACACTGGGGAGTTTTTTTTTTTTTTTTTTTTTTTTGCTTTTTGGGTCACACCCGTGATGCTCAAGAGTTACGCCTAGTGGTGCTCGGGGGACCGTATGGGATGCTGGGGATCGAACCCGGGCCAGCACAGGCCGGCCGTGGTGCAAGGCAAACGCCCCACCCGCTGGGCTATCACTCCGACCCCAAACTGGGGAGGTTGATGGGGAATGAGGAACTATGTCACACTAGAACTCACTGCTGAATACACGCATAGATAATTGCATTGTAAGGCATGTCACAAGGTGTAGGAAAAGACAGAGAGAAATACAGAGACAGAAATAGAGTTAGAGAGAAAGATGAGACTCAGACACATGGGGACAGTTGCCATCCAGCTCTTCCCGAGCTCAGCTGACCATGAGGCTCCAGGAGGCAAGATGGGTTTTGGGAGTGGGCCCATCACTTCTGTAGGGCCTTTGGAAGCAGCGGGATGAGACTCGCTCACCATTAATAGCCGCCATTATCACGGTTCGGATCCCACAGCTCATCAGAAGCCACATAAGAGAGACGTTGATTGGGGCCATAGCAATAGCCCAGCGGGTAGGGCGTTGGCCTTGCACGTGGCCGACCCTTGCCGGCCAGGGTTCAATCTCCAGCATCCCATATGGTTCCCCAAACACCGCCAGGAGTAATTCCCTGAGTGCAGATCCAGGAGTAACTCTGAGCATTGCTGGATGTGACCCAAAAAAAAAGCAAAAGAAAAAAGAGAGAGAGAGAGAGAGAGAGAGAGAGAGAGATGCTGATCTCAAGACCAGCTCAGAGCCGTTCGAGCCCAGGTAGGCAGCTCTCGGAGGCGGAAGTCATGGGGCGTTCCTGGAGATAGAGCTGAGGTACCCTTCCCCTCTCTGACCTGTTCCAAAGGTCTGGTGGCCCAGCCCACAACTGCCTCAGGGCTTTCAGCCATGATGCAGAGACTCAGTAGCATGGGGAGAGCTGCCATCCGGCTCTCCCCTAGCTCAGCTGACCATGAGGCTCCCAAGAAGCAAGATGGGTTTTAGGTGTTGGCCCATCACCTTCTGTGGGGACTCAGAAGCAGCGGGATGAGACTCGCTCACCGTAATAGCCGCCATTTTCCCAAGCAATAGCCCAGTGGGTAGGGCGCTTGCCTTGCACTCGGCCGGTCTATGCCGGCCTGGGTTTGATCCCCGGCATCCCATATGATCCCCGAGCACCGCCAAGAGTAATTCCTGAGTGCAGAGCCAGGAGTAGCCCATAAGCATTGCCGGGTGTGACCCAGAAAAGAAAAAAAAAGAGTATATGCTTTATAAATTAACGCCAATATAAGGCTGTACACACAAAGGACAGAAGTTGGGCCGTTAACATATTTATCTATGGGGGAAATCACAAACTATTGGCATTTCCCATTAAAAGCTGTACTGTTACTTAGAATCAGACTATTATACTCCCACTTCATCGTCATTTGGGTGTGACAATGCAGCAGCTAACGGGGCCCAAGGCAGAAGATGCACATACTTTCTTCTGGGTCCTCACTGGTCACGATGCTGCTGGAGATTTCCTGGGCAGCAGCTCGGGTCTCAGCTGTGCTGCGATGAGGCCCGAGACGATTATCTCTCTGGGCTTCCCACTCCTCACTGAAACCGCCATCGTCGCTCTCTGACACGGGGTCCTGTGGGTGACCTTCTGAGCCTTTGAGAGAAAGCAGGAATCACAACTTTGATATTCAGAAAAATGCCTTCATTCCTTTAAGAATTCTACATGGAAACAGTTAAAGTGTGTGTGTGTGTGTGTGTGTGTGTGTGTGTGTTACAAGGTACAAAGCCTAAGGCCTCAAACATGCAAGGCACATGCTCTATAGTGGAGACAGAGCTGCTTCCCCAATTCCCAACGCAGCTGCTTTTTCGGGGGTGGGGGGGGGAGGAGGAGTTGGGAGGGTTATTAGACTACACCCAACAATGCTCAGTGAACATTCCTGTGTTCAAGAGTGATCCCTGTGGAGTTTGGGGGACCATATAGAGTGCAGGGGATCAAATGGTGTGGCGCACACAGGCACACACCTTACTTCTTGTACTATCTCTCAGGCCTACAACTCGTTTTTTGGGGGAGGAAGTTTTGAATCACATCCAGGATTACTTAGTGGATATTCTTAGCTCTGTACTCAGAACTGACTCTTGGTGGTATTGGGGGCAATATACAGTGCCAGGGGACTTGAATTCGGGTGGACAGAGGTCAAAGCTAAGGGCCTTTCCTCCGGCACTGTATCTTCAGCCACCCCGAAATCCTTTAAACTAGGGTATCAGGTTCATAAACCACACATCCTGGAAGCTGCTCTGTGCTAGATGCTCACTCATTACCCAATTTTTTTATGGGTCACACCCAGCAACGCTCAGGGATTACTCCTGGCTCTGCAATCAGGAATTACTCCTGGCGGTGCTCGGAGGGATCGAACCCAGGTCAGTGTGTGCAAGGCAAACGCCCTACCTGGGCCAGAGTGATAGCACAGCAGGTAGGGCATTGCCTTGCACACATCTGACCCAGGTTCAATCCCCGGCATCCCATATGGTTTCCCGAGCATCACCAGGACTAACCCCTGAGCATTGCTGGGTATGACCCGAAAAGCCAAACAAAACCCACTTAGCTTCTCCACAGCTCTGCACAGCATAGTCTGGGCAGCTGTGATCGTGTGTCACTGTGTGGCCCAGAGGAACAGCGGAAAAAGGACCAAAACTACACATAAAGGTGGCAGAGCTAGAGGACGGCAAGAAGCCACAAAATCAACCAACTCCTAAAAACTAAGTCGGGACTCTAGTTATGTAAGAGAACACATATATGCTCAAAGCTACTGAATTGGGCTTTCTGATATCTGCAGCCAAAAGCTTCCTCTCTCATGGCACTCATGAGCTTGAGGGAATACACTACTGGAGACAGCAGAGAGCTGGGAAAGGTGGGAGGTGAAGCTTTCTTTTAACGGACAGTCGCTGTCTATATGACTAACATTTGTGAGCAAAGCATAGTTTGGAAGCTCTTCTATAATATAAATACCTATGTTGGCAGTTCCTTTGATCTTACCCCGCCCCCCGTTTTAGACTATAACCAGCAGTATTCAGGGACCACTCCCAATTCACTGTTTGGGTTTGCTCCTGGCAGTACTCAGGGATCAGGTGACGCTAGGCTTGAACTCAAGCCTACTGCATGCAAAGTATGTACTTCAGCCTGAGGAGTTATCTTTCTGGCTTAGAAATTCTGAATTTTGTATTTCTGGGCCATACCCAGTAGTGCTCAGGCCTTACTCTACTCCTGGTTCTGCCCTCAGGGAATTACTCCTGGCAGGATTTGGGAGACCATATGTGGTGCTAGGGATTGAACCCAGGTCAGCCCCATGCAAAGCAAAAGCCTGACCCACTATACTACTGTTCTGGCTGTACTAGGAATTTTTTTTTTCTTTTTGGGTCATATCCGGCAATGCTCAGAGGTTATTCATGGCTCTGCACTCAGGAATTACTCCTGGCGGTGCTTGGGGGACCACAGGATGCCGAGGATTGAATCCTGATCAGCCACATGCAAGGAAAAAGTCCTAGCTGTTGTGCTATCACTCCGGCCCCAAGAAATTTTTTTTTTTCTTTTTTGGGTCACACCGGCAATGCTCAGGGGTTTCTCCTGGCTCTGCACTCAGGAATAACTCCTGGCGGTGCTCGGGTTGAACCCGGCGGGCACAGGCCAGCCGCGTGCAAGGCAAATAAATGCCCTACCCGCTGGGCTATCACTTCGCCCCGAAATTCTTGACCTATGGTATACCTTGGGTATTTTCTTGCATTTCGAGCATTTACTTCTAGGTTTGGGGTCATAAGCCTAAAGTGAAGTGAAGTTCTGGGGGGGTTGCTCAGGGCATCATGAGGCATGAGACACTGAACCCAAGAGAGCCGCACTCAAGCATGTGCTCCAGCCCACGGACACTGCCCCAACCCTGGAACATTTGCACTCCTTAAATAGGTATCTGTTTTCACTTGTTATCACCATAGTTTTTAGAAGCTCTCAAAAACGGTTATAACCATTGCTTCAGAATTGATTCTTAGCTTATGACAATGACCCAAAGTCAAGAACAGGCAAACGAAAGTCACCTACTTTGTGCATTGTGATTGGAGTTTTTGGATACCTTCCTTTGGGCTTCCGGATCTCCTTCTGCCAT
Source organism: Cryptotis parvus (assembly GCA_021461705.1). Classification (NCBI taxonomy): domain Eukaryota; kingdom Metazoa; phylum Chordata; class Mammalia; order Eulipotyphla; family Soricidae; genus Cryptotis; species Cryptotis parvus. The sequence continues at coordinate 15,172 of JAJIBD010010739.1, read as the reverse complement.
GTTCACCAACCACACCATTGTTGCTGTTGAGAGACACAAATATCTAGGTAAGCACTGAAAGCAGAGAAGGAAAGGAAGTATGTGAAGACAGAGCAGTCCATTACCTTCAAGTGTTGATATTTACGGTTCTGATGCAGTTATATCATCTCACCATGTCCACTGGCTTGCTATTACCTCCAGTCAGCCTCGTCACTCTCCCTCTGTCCCCGCCCCTCTTGCTTGGTACGCTCCTTTCTGTAGTTTTAGGCCAAGAGTTTGTTGCCATTTGCTATTGTACATTTTCATTTTGTCAATATATTTTTATATATTTATTTACTTTGCTTTGGGTCACACCAGGAGTTGCTCAGGGGTTACTCCTGTCCCTGGCTAGCTTGGGACCTTTAATCCACTTTACAGTTTAATCTATTCACATGTTCTTAAGCCAGGGTTTATGCTAATGAGATCTCTCTTCTGTATAAACACTAATGGAGGGTGCTGCAGTTTGACAAGAGTCATTTTGAATCTGAATCAGTAACTTCTGAAACATTACTATAATCTCTACTATGATTTCAATGTTGTCTAGATTGGGCACAGTTCCTCTTTATGCCCACTGGTCCCAGCGTGGGTATTAGAATTAGTCAGAATTTATCAGGAGACTACCACTCTGGCTAGGTTGAGACTACTGTTTAAGGAAGGTTCATGCTAGTCTGCCCTCAAGCAGGTGAGCATGACCCTTTCAGTAAACTGAGGACAAGATACTCAGAATCACATTGGTGCAGAATAGAAAATAGACGGACCTTGTGGGTACCATCTAGATTACAAGAAACCCACGAAATTAAGTTGTTTCTCCCCATGAATACACATCCATTGAGATCTATTTTTTTATACTAGCTCTCTCATTCCCTCCATTGTTTGACATAAGAAATAATCTTAGGGGCCGGAGTGATAGCCCAGCGGGTAGGGCGTTTGCCTTACACGTAGCTGGCCTGTGCCGGCTCGGGTTCGATCCCGGGGTCCCATATGGTCCCCGAGCACCGCCAGGAGGTAATTTCTGAGTGCAGAGCCAGGAGAAACCCCTGAGCGTTGCCGGTGTGACCCAAAAAAAAAAAAAAAAAAAAAAAAAAAAAAACAAAGAAATAATCTTAGAGAAAGAGATTTGTCCCTGGCATAATCATTTGTTTAGAGCTGAAATAAGCTGAAATAAGTGTGGTACCACCCTACTTCTACACCTAGAGCTGATTTGATCTTTGTTGACACGACCCTCCCTGAAGATTAGGATTACTTTTGGATACATAAGGGGACTGCCTTGAGGATCCACTTTGGTGGCAGACTTGGGCCCTTGCTCATCCTCAAAGGTTTGACCAAGAACTAGAGGTGTGGGAAATCCCATTATTTTGGACTGTAGCTGCAGAGCTTGTTTTAGTAAAAGCCTTTTAGATTGTGCTGGACTCCTGAGTTTTCATCCATTCCTCACTGGCTTTGGAGGTAGGAGGGAACTTGTTTTCTGTTATCATTGGGGATGACCTAAGCGGCTGCCTGACATTCCTGGCTTTGCTGGTGATCAAACCCAGGCTGGCCACATGCAAGGCAAACGCCCTCCCTGCTGTAGTATCGCTCCAGTCCCATCACCTTGTCACTTTATATACCACAGATTAAGTAGGAACATCTGGCATCTGTCGTCCCTCTGACATCCTTTACTTAATATCATGCCCCCAGTTGCAACCAAGTTGCAGCAAACCATGCCACTTAATCTGTTCTTATGTCGTAACTTCCTTTTGTGAGGGAAGCCATTCCTGGCAGTGCTCAGGGAATCACAGGTGGTGCTTGGTATCAAATCAGGTCAGCTGATCCCAGGTAAGTGCCTTATCCCCATCACAATCACCTTATTCATCCATCTGTTATTGGACATTTGGGTTGTTTGTGTATTTTGGCTATTGTTCTCATCAGGTGTGACCCAACACCTCTTATCCTCTCCCCACAAAAGAGAACTGGACTCTCCAGGCTATGTAACTCCTGAGGTCTCAGATTCTTAAGATGATAATCCCATTAAGTGAGCAAAGTCAACATGAGCCAGAAAGACAGGCAATTAAACCTATACACAAAGAAATGGAAGGGGGCCGGAGCGATAGCCCAGCGGGTAAGGCGTTTGCCTTGCATGCGGCTGGCCCATGCCGGCCCGGTTCGATCCCCGGCATCCCATATGGTCCCCCAACGACTGCCAGGAGTAATTCCTGAGTGCAGAGCCAGGAGAAACCCCTGAGCATTGCTGGGTGTGACCCAAAAAAGCCAAAAAAAAAAAAAAAAGGAAGGACAAACCGTGAGCACTGCTTATGCAGACCGGTAGGTATATATTTTTAATCCTATTTTATGCAAGAACAGAAAAATAAGGCCTCTCTGCTACAAGCACAGTCCCCACCTTCTCTATTTGCCACAATGACAACACTGAGGTCACAAGACTGAGGTTCACTCACAGGTGTGCCCACACTTTACCTCTATTTCACTGTCCTATCTTCCTTCCTCATTCTTATCTAAGTCCTTTCACTTAACTTGAGACTTTCTACCTGCTTGTTGGGAGTTTTTCCAGTAATTCCTTCTCCTTCCTGCTCTATATTTTTCTCCACTGGTTGCTTCCCTTCACCCTTAGAGGCAAGATTAAATCTTTCTTTTCCATAGGTCATTTCTTCCTTCCTGCTTTCTTCCATGATCACTTCTTCATAAGATAAACTCTGAGGTAGTAGCTAACGCTTGTAACACCTCCCTTCTCTACCACTTAGCCTGTCTTTTGTGACACCCTCTCTTCCACTGCAGCTCCAGCAGCACTGCAAACAGACTTTCTGGCCTTGGTATGCGGGTCCTATCGCTTTCTGTCACTGTCTAAGGCAGGATCTGGAGGTATGGGGCGTGCCTCACAACATCTGCTTCACAACACACAGCCATGATCTCACATCCCTGGGCCCATGTGCACTGAGAGCTATCCAGGCAGCTGAGTTGTCTGCACTCCCAGGCAATGCCATAGATTTCCAGCCACACCACAGCCGGGTGTGTCTACACCACAAGGGGTGGAACTCCTAGAGCAGGTTTCCAGAAGAAACAACAGGGGGCCAGAAGGCAGTGGGACAGCAAGACTCATTCTAAGGACTAAAGAACCACCAACCAACTATCCATACTCAACAAAACTATCTTTCCAAAAGGAAAAATTAAACTAAATAATGGTTATTGCAGCACAAATCACTGCAGTGTAAATATACCACAAATCACTGCAGTATATACTAAAAGAGAGAACTGTTTGTGAATTATAGATCCAATGATGGGGGATGTGAACACCACAACTCAGTTGTGTGAGAGACATGGACAGAAGGTGTGATACTCAGAGAACATGTGTGTGAGCCCCGCAGCAACTCTTAGCAGACACTAGAACCAATAAAAGAGAACAGTTGTGCAAGTACTCAGCCTAGCATGACCACAACCCCCGCCATCACAACTAGACAAGCACAAAGGGAGGAGGGGGAGCGAAGGAAACAAAAAATATGTAAAAGCCACTAAATCTATCAACTGACATTTTCTCCTAGAAACTTTGCTTTTCAAAGAAGTGAGCTGTTGAGGGGCCGGAGCGATAGCCCAGTGGGTAGGGCGTTTGCCTTGCACGCGGCCGGCCCATGCCGGCCCGGGTTCGATCCCCGGCATCCCATATGGTCCCCCGAGCACCGCCAGGAGTGATTCCTGAGTGCAGAGCCAGGAGAAACCCCTGAGCATCGCCGGGTGTGACCCAAAAAAAAAAAAAAAAAAAAAAAGAAGTGAGCTGTTGGAGTACACGCCCCTGGTCGTGGCTACCCAGAGCCTCTGCACCTTGCCTGAGCTACTCCTGCAGGCCACTTTGTAGACAGGGGCAGGGAAACAGTAGATCTGTAACACTCTATGTGGCAGAGTATCGCACTTACCCTGTATTCTTCGTTAGCTGGCATAAATATTTCCTCTCACTCTACCACAGACCCCCATGGGAATGGACAACTCTTTCTTTTTTCCCCTCTTTGGGTCACACCTGGCAATGTTCAGTGGTTACTCCTGGCTCTGCAGTCAGAAATTACTCCTGGCAGTGTTTGGGGGACCATATGGGTCTGCCACATGCAAGGCAAATGCCGTACCACTGTATTATCACTCTGGCCCCCTGGAATAGACAACTCTTAACCAGTATCTATTTGGCTGCACTGGATCTTTTAAATATACAACCATAATTAAGTCAGACAGAAATACTATTTGCCTCCAATAAATCTAAAGGCTAGTACCTAGAACAACCGTGAAGATAAGGATCTCATGAAAGTTTGAAGAAATATCTATCTAGTTTTAGACTGTCCATGGTAAACACGCCTTTTTATTAATCCTGAGAATTTGGTCAATCTCAGATGCCTTTACCCTCCCTTACAAAGTGCCTATAGGCAAACTGTAAGCAAGACTTGATTCTGGCAAAATTCTGGCCCAGGTGAGTTCCTCTGGGCAAGCTAACCTGAATCTGAAAGAATTGGCCTTGTCGGAGCGATAGTCCAGAGGGTAGGGCGTTTGCCTTGCACGTGGCCGGCCCGTGCTGGGACGGTTTCTTGCAGCATTCTGAGTGCAGAGCCAGGAGAAATCCCTGAGCATTGCTGGGTGTGACCCAAAAAAGAAAAAAAAAATAATTGGCTTGACTGTGACCCATTGTTATGCTCTCAGGGTCAGGCCGATAGGGAATAAAGGAAGCAGCCTCCTTCCTTTGGCTCTCTCTCTGCAGCCTCCACTCTGATGCAGGTTTTCTGCAGTTTGGGTTCCTTTCCACCTGTTCGGGCCCAAGCACATGGTTCCGGTGCAGCAGCCATCTTGGCTTACGGATCCTGGCCTAAACACATGGCCTGGGTCCAGTTAGGAATGGGAAGTTGGGGTTTTCCTAATATTGAATTGTAATGCCAGAACCTGTGTAAGTAAAAGCTGTTTGGAACTTTGCTGGATCTGTCTGCCAGTCTCCTTGGGCAAAAGAGGATTCTGTCCTGCTCCCCAATATTGTTGGGAAGCGCAGCTGCACCCTAGCAGAATTCCAACACCAGCAGAAAAATGTTTATAAATTGCACTGGTAATGAGTAACTGCTTCAGTAAGGTAGTTAAGACTGGAAATGATGGATCAGGTCGAAGATGAACGGGAAGACAGTGATACAGTGATTTTAAATTTTAAAGCATACTATATTAATATACTACTAACAATTAAAAATTAATTCTAAAGATATGGTAAAGATTATATCAAGCCAGTCACAAAATAACATAAATATTAAACACATAAGGAATTTAACAAGCACTTGTGACTTAGTCCAGATACAAATTGAAAAGATTTATCTTGCTTATTTGTTTCACAAACACATACAAATAAGTAACAATGAAGGTTTAGGGCAATTGTTTCCTTCCACATTACTGAAAAAATGAAAATTGGCCAACCTTTTTGTGTGCATGTAAAGCTAGAAAAGTTTTAACAAGTTTATTTAGAAAGCTGTGAAGGAAGAGAAGGGGAGAAGCACATGTTCAAGAAAAGAACGCCAAGAGGGGCCGGAGCCGATAGCCCAGCGGGTAGGGCATTTGCCTTACACGCGGCTGGCCTGTGCTGGCCCGGGTTCGATCCCGGCATCCCATATGGTCCCCTGAGCACCGCCAGGAGTGATTCCTGAGTGCAGAGCCAGGAGTAACCCCTGAGCATCGCCGGTGTGACCCAAAAAGCAAAAAAAAAAAAAAAAAAAAGAAAAAAGAAAAGAAAGAACACAAGCTTCTTCAGAATGGAAATGAGGCAAGCAAAGAAACAGAGAGACCCAAAAACTAGAAATTGTGCTCCCATTTAACCGAGCAATACCACTCCTGGGAATTACTCCTGGAGATGCTCAAGGGACCATATGGGACACAAGAGATCAAACCCGCATGCAAGGCAAACGCCCTACCCACCGTACTATTGCTCCGACCCTTATAATTTTATTTTTTAAAAAGGCAAGATAGTACAACAGGTAGGGGTATCTATTTGCCTTGCACGTGGCGAACCTGGGTTCAGTTCTCAGTTCTTATGGTCCCGGAGCACTGCCAGGAGTAATTCCTAAGTACAGAGCTAGGAGTAACCCCTGAGTAATGCTGGGTGTGACTCAAAAGAAAAAAAATAAAAAAACACTCTAAAGAAGCAATATAATTCCTGAACAGAACTTACCAGCAATATATAAATATATAGAATAAGGGCTCACTAACTCTTGGCTCCTGCCCCTGGAGGTGTTGCAGGTGTGGCTGCGGTGCCCAGCTACGTTGGCAGGTGGCAGACAGGGAGACAGGCTTGTCTACACCGAGGGCTCTGCCCCGGGGGCACTGAATGGTTGATGGTCTGACACAGAAAGAGACTGGGTCCCCTGGGATGAACCCAGAGCCACGGCAGAGCCTGGCAAGCTACCCGTGGTGTAATCAATATGCCAAAAACAGTAACAACAATGGACCTCATTCCCAGACGAATGGAGATGTTACTGGCGCCCACTCGAGCAAATCGATGAACAACGGGAAGTCAAGTTACAAGTGACAACTCTTGGCTAATAGATTTTATTTAATTAACTTTACTTATATATTTCTCTTAGGCACCGTGATTTACAGAGCTTTCCATGATGGAGTTCTCAGGCATTCAATGGTCCATCTCCAAACCCATCACCAGTGTCAGTGTCCCTCCATCAGTGACCCAAGGTCTTCTCCCTCACACCTCCCTACCTCCTAAGAAAACTACTGGGGGTCACACCCGTGGATGCTCAGGGGTACACCTGGCTTTGCACTCAGGAATTCCTCCTGGTGGTGCTTGGGGGGTCATATGATATGCCAGGGAGGAAATGCCTTATTAGCTGTGCTATAGCTTGGGTTAGCAAATTGCTTTTCTAAAAAATAAATTTACTTATTATAGTTGGGTCATATGTTAACAATAGCATTGATTCTTACGGCTTTATTATTTATTTATTTTGCTTTTTTGGTTCACAACCGGCAATGCTCAGGGGTTACTCCTGGCTTTGCACTCAGGATTTACTCCTGTCAGTCAGTGCTCAGGGGACCATATGGGATGCCGGGAATTGAACCTGGGTTGGCTGTGTGCAAGGCAAATGCCCTACCTGGTGTGCTATCACTCTGGTACCATGATTCTTTTTTTGTTTTGTTTTGCTTTTTTGGGTCATACCCAGTGACACTCAGGGGTTATTCCTGGCCATGAACTCAGGAATTACTCTTGGCAGTACGTGGGGGACCATATGGGATGCCAGGGATCGAACCCTGGTCGGCAGCATGAAAGGCAAATGCCCTATCCACTGTGCTACTGCCCCGCCCCTCTTATGGTTTTAATGTACAAAGTTATCTTACTTCTAAAAGACCAAACTCTCCAAGACCCTGGACCAATGTTCTTTTGTTACAGCCAATCCAATAATTAATATTTTTAAATAAGAATATTGCCTGCCCATCTTTAAGACTTTCTTCTATTTCTACACATAATGAAAACAATCTTAAATACGTTATCAGGTAGAAGATGACAGTTTGCATGTAGACAGATCTTTAGGGATTCCATTATTGCTTTAGGATAAAATACCATGATCATGGCATAATTACACAAGTCTGAGTTGCTAACAATTCTAAGATTACTTATCTATTATCATTCTGATATACTTACAAGAGTAAATGAGGGCCGGAAACAGAGTTTCATTCCTCTCCTGAGCTGTTTCAACCAGCATTCAAGTGGGCCTTTTGGACACAAAACAGCCACTAAATCTAGATAGAAAGAGAAAAAAATAAACTTTTATTCTCCTAAAATATTATTGTCTAAACTTGCAAATGGGTGCATTAAAGAGGAAATACCCAAGAAAAAAAAGGTTAATTTCTTTCCACCATAAAATGACGTCGAATTAATGTGAAATGGCAGGTAAACTGGTGGGGAGAAAATACTCTAAAGCAAATAAACAACAGATGTCTCAGAGATCCCCCGGCTCTGTGTGGAACTCCAAGCAGATCAGGAATGGCCCAGCACCATGCTGGGCATTACTTCTGAGCACAGCTGGGTATGGCCCAAAACCGGGGTGAGGAGCTGGAAGGCAGAGACATCTGGAGAGACAGCTCAACAGGCCGAGCACAGATAAAGCATGCTTTAAAGTAGAGGGCCAGGACGGGAGAGACAGCAGAGCAGGTAGACTGCTTGCCTTGTCTGCAGCCAGCCTAGGTTTAACCCCCCCAGCCCCCATGTGGTCCCCTAAGCCCTGCCAGGAGTGATCCCTGAGTACAGAGTCAGGAGCAAGCCCAGAGTACTGCTGTGTGTGACATTAAAGAGACGACATATTCAGATGTCTGTGTGCAACGTACTTACTGTGCCTGACTGACAGAGCTTGCAGCTTGTAATTTTTGGTTTGTTATTTTTTGTTTTGAAAGTCACACCCAGTAGTGCTCAGGGCTGACCCCAAAGACAGTCAATTGTAGATAAAGAATTTGAATGTCTTCTGACCAGATATCTAAGGATTGGGCAATTCATCACTGATTTAATTAGGAGCAGTTTAGAGAACTCCAAGAGATTTGAAATCGTAGCGCGAGCGTGATAGTATATCAGGCAGGGTGATAGTTTTGCATGTGGCTGACAAGGGTTCAATCCGTGGCACCTCATATGGTCCCCAAGCCCACAGCAGTGATCTCTGAGCATAGAGACAGGGGTGAGCCCTGAGCACCCCCCAGGTGTGCCGCACCCCTGCAAAAAACCCTACCAAAAAGATATTATAGCATACACCAGTGAGCTATTTCTGTGATGAACAAGTTAGTCTTGGGTTTTACCATATACTGAAATGACAGCCAAGATGAGCCACGCGGTCCACTCTGGGAGATACTTGATGAACACTAGGGCCATGAGGGCACTGATCATGATGAGATATGCCTGCTGCAGTCGCAGTGGCCCTTTCCAGTGAATGGCGATCATTCCCACCACACCAAAATTGAAGATCAGGAGTGCAACAGTAATGTAATCCATGGCAACATTGTAAGTTTTAAATACTTCCCTGGAAAATAATTGAGAGAGGTACATAAATAGGGTTATGTACAGTAATGTCCATCAAAACAGACTTCCATACCTGCAGCCCGAGGTTCAATCCCTAGCTCTGCCTTGTCTCCCCGTACCACCAGGAGTGGACCCCAGAGCGTCAAATGTGGCTCCTGGTTTGTTCCTCAGACACAAGGAAAACTCAGTAAATCCTTTACTAAGGATCAACTTCTGTCTCAACAGTGTTTTGTCTGCTTTTGTTCTGAGGAGCATCCCAGCAGTGCCTGGGAGACAGTAGAGCAAACCTAGGCCTTGTGAAGCTCTGCATGCACTTCAGCCCTCTGAGCAATCTCCCTGGTCCTGTCTAACATTTTTACAGTTCTATAATTATATGCAGGGATCAACAAGAGAATATTCCCATCAATAATGACAACCTGTGTTACATTAACTAATTATGACCTATATATGAAATCAACTGTAATTCAAGAATGCCTAATCAACAAAGTACATGGTTTGAAGTGAGTTACAGAACCCAGTTAATTTCAGAAAAGCAGACCACTTACCCCAAGTAGATAAATGAGAAAAAAGAACAGCAACAAGAGAGATGAAATAATTAGCCAGCCATGAATGACCTAGAAAAGAATCATAGTTTAATTAACAGAGCCCGTATACCCCTAAAAATTAATTTTCTTCACAAAATTTTTTTTTCTTGTTTTTTTTTGGGGGTCAGCATCTAGCGATGCTCAGGGGTTACTCCTAGCCCTGCACTCAGTAATTACTCCTGGCAGTGCTTGGGGACCATAAGGAATGCTGAGGATCAAATCCAGGTTGGGAACGTGCAAGGCAAACACCCTACTCACTGAATTATCACTCAAATCCCCCAAAATTATTTGTATATACGGGTTTCAAACATAAAACAAATGACAGTCATCAGTGTACACCTGTATAAATTATTTTTTTCTTTTGCTTTTTTGGGTCACACCCAGCAATGCTCAGGGGTTTCTCCTGGCTCTGCACTCAGGAATTACTCCTAGCGGTGATCGGGGGACCATATGGGGATGCCAGGGATCGAACCCGGGCCGGCACGGGCTGGCCATGTGCAAGGCAAATGCCCTACCCGCTGAGCTATCGCTCAGGCCCAAATATTTTTAAAATTATACACGATAACAAATATTAAGACTTATATGGAGAGACTCCAGATCCACGGCTGCGCAGCTCGGCCTCATGGTGAGTGGCCCTATAGAGTTCCTGGGGGAAAAGCAAAAGGCTCAGCCAGCGCCTAGTCATGTCCTCCATAGCTCCTTAGGCCCTCTGCTCGCCATGCAGGCGACCGCCTCGCTACACTCGGAGCAAGGATTGGGGGCCTCCACCCAGTCCCCAGCCTCCCGGGCTCAGTGGGCGTGACCCTGAGCTCCAGCCACCACAGCCAACCGCTGAAAGACAGAGACTCCAGATCCACGGCTGCGCAGGCGCACTATGCCTCCACGGTCTAATCTTAGATGCAGTGGATTTTAGCACCAGGTCCTTTCAGGATCTTTCTCATTTGTACACTTCAACGATCATTCTATTTGCATCAAACTGGAGAGGTTGATATAGAATGCATCATTCTATTTGCATCAAACTGGAGAGGTTGATATAGACGCAGCTGAGGGAGCTGGAACTCGGCTCTCCCCTGGATCAGCTGACCATGGGGCCCCAGGAGAACAGATGGGTTTTGGGTGTTTGGCCCATCACCTCTGGGGGGGGTCCCGGAAGCAGCCGGATGAGACTCGCCTACCACATTAGCGGCCATTTTTGCTGTCCGGATGCTGCAGCACATCAGAACCTGCCCGGGAGGGACGCTGACCTCAAGACCAGATTAACAGCAAAATAAGTTCGGAGCCCCAGGTAGGCAGCTCCCAGAAGCAGGAGCTGGGGTTGCCCCCTTCCCTCTCCATTTTGTCTGAGCCTGGTAGCCCTGCCCAGGAGCTGCCCTGGGGCGACCAGCCATAGCATGTAGAGCCTCAGACGCAGCTGGGGAACTGGAACTCAGCTCTCCCCTAGCTCAGCTGACCATGAGGCCCCGGAGGACAGATGGGTTTTGGGAGTGGGTCCATTACCTCTGGGGGTCCCGGAAGCAGCCGGATGAGACTCGCCCACCACATTAGCGGCCATTTTTGCTGTCCGGATGCTGCAGCACATCAGAACCTGCCCAGGATGGACGCTGACCTCAAGACTAGATTAACAGCAAAACGAGTTCGAGCCCAGGTAGGAAGCTCCCAGAATTGGGAATCACTGGGAATTCGTCAGATGGAGCTAGGGTCGCCCCTTCCCCTCTCCATTTTGTCTTAGCCCGGTAGCCCCGTCCAGGAGCTGCCTTGGGGCGACTCAGCCATAGCATGCAGAGCCTCACACACCTGGGGGAGCTGGAACCCGGCTCTCCCCTGGCTCGGCTGACCATGGGGCTCCCAGGAGGACAGATGGGTTTTGGGTGTTGGCCCATCACCTCTGGGGGTCCCGGAAGCAGCCGGGATGAAGACTCGCCCACCACATTAGGGGCCATTTTTGCTGCCTGGATGCTGCAGCACATTAGAGTGCCCGCCTGGGAGGGATGCTGACCTCAAGACCAGATTAACAGAGCAAAACGAGTTCGAGCCCAGGTAGGCAGCTCCCAGAATCAGGAATCACTGGGAATTCATCAGATGGTGCTGGGATCGCCCCTTCCCTCTCCATTTTGTCTGAGCCTGGTAGCCCTGCCCAGGAGCTGCCCTGGGGTGACCAGCCATAGCATGCAGAGCCTCAGATGAGGCTGGGGGAACTGGAACTCGACTCTCCCCTAGGTCAGCTGACCATGAGGCCCCCAGGAGGACAGATGGGTTTTGGGTGTTGGCCCATCACCTCTTGGGGAACCCGGAAGCAGCCGGATGAGACTCACCCACCACATTAGCTGCCATTTTCGCTGTTTGGACGCTGACCATGAGGCTCCCTGAGTTGCGCCGCTTAGCGGCCACGCAGTCCACCAAACTAGTGAAAACAGTTATGTCCTTTAATGTACTGCATTCTATGATGTGTAGGAAAGGTAGGCGGGAGGGAGAGATAGAGAGGAGAGAAAAGATATACAGAATCCGCCAAGTAGTTGGGGTGCGGTGGGGAGGGAGGTGGGGACATTGGTGATGGGAGATGGGTTTGGGTGGATGGATGGGTGTTGGAACACTGTAGAACCAAAATTGAAGCATGAGCATCTTGCAATTGTATGTCTAAAAATGGTGCAATAAAATTAATTTTTAAAAAGACTTATACGGAGACCATTTCAAAATAAAAATACCAAATGACTAATGCCATTAGTTGTTGGAGCACACGCCCTAATGGGCTCCTAGTCACGGCTGCCCAGAGCCTCTGCATCTTGCCTGGAGCTGGCTCCTGCAGGTCACATTGTACATAGGGGTCAGGAAGACAGCTTGGATCTGTGACGCTCTATGTGGTGGTGTATTCGTACCATGAATTCTATGTTAGCTGGTCAAAGTATTTCCTTCTCATACTCCCATGTATCTTTTCCGTGGGTCTGGACAATTTTTTTCAGGACTTTCCTGGCTGCATTTGGATCCTCTAAATAAAATAGCCCTGCCAGGTTGGAGAGGAATGCTGTTTGCCTCTTGGCAAGTGAGCGTGGCTCTCAGTAATCTACAGGCTAGTATGCAGAACTACCCTGAAGTAAAGAAAAGGATCTCGTGGATGCTTAGAGAAATATATATCTGCCTGTAGGATATTCATGGAATAGATAAATGAGTTTACCCATGTATTAGTCCTGAGTTACATTTTTAAAAATATTTTATTATACCACTGTAAGATACACAATTACAAAGATGTTCATGTTTGGGTTAGGTCATACAGTGTTCCAGCACCCATTCCCCCATCAGTGCCCATTTCCCACCACCAATGTCCCCAATTCCTCCCCCTCCCTAGCCTGCAACTATGGCAGGTTCTTTATCTCTTCTCTCTTTCTCTCTTCCTTCTCTTACACATTGTTGATTTCAATACACACATTTAGAGGTTATCCGGTGTATCTTTTTGCTTATATTCAATGCTCAGATCTAGGCTGGTATTATGATTTTCGGTTCGATTATTAGCACACCCTTCCCTTTCTGTCTTACCTAACCTCTGACTCCCACACGGTTTGTGGTAGATTCTACCTTTGACAAGACCTCCTGATTCATGTTTTGCCTGACCTTGGATATTGGTATCATAATATATATGTATGTATATACATATATATTTATGTCATGCAAATAAATGCAGCCATTCTCCATCTGTCTTTCTCCTTCTAGTCCTGAGTTACATTTCATCTTAGGGGTCCTGACCCATATAAGTGCCTGCAGGAAAGTTGAAGGCTATCCCCGGCTCTGGCGAATTAGCAGCTGTTTGGCCTGGGCCAGATACTCACACCTGAAGTGGTTGGTCCTGACTGAGACCCCTCCTTGTAGGCCGGGCCAGGGACTAACGGGTATAAGAAGAGGAGGATCTTACTCCCTCTCTGCCTGCCTGCCCTGTGGGTCTGCTCTCCCGGCCTGAGCACGTGGTTCAGGATCCAGCAGCCATCTTGACTTAGGATCCTGATCCATGCATGTGGTCTGGGTCCAGGTAGGAATTGGAAGTTTGGGGTTTTCCTGACCTTGGATTGTATTGCCAGAATCTGTTTAAGTAAAGCTTTCTGGAATTTTGCTGGGTTCGTGAGTCTTCATCCCCCCAGCTGCTGGTCCTTTGGTGCGGGAGAGGATTTTGCTCCTGCTCCCTAATATTGGCGGGAACTCAGCTGCGCCACAGCTCAGCTGTTTACCGACAATAAGCTAATAATATTTCAATGAAAATTTTTAACATATAGGGGCTGAACAGATCAGTGACAAGGCACATTACTGCCTGCAGCTGATGCTGTTCCATCCACCACTCCATGGTCCCTGAGCACTGCTGGGTGTAGACCTGGAGCCGCCCCTCCTAACACCTCCAGGGTGGCCTGGATAATCTCTGAGGCACTACACCCTTGGCCCTCAGACTGAATCACTAGCCCAGCAGCTGAGAACTGCGGAAGACCACCTGAGTACCATTCCGAGAAAAGAAAAAGACTTAACATTTGGGGCCGGAGCGATGGCACAGTGGTAGGGTGTTTGCCTTGCACAGACCTGGGTTTGATCCCCAGCATCCCAATGGTGCCCCGAGCACTGCCAGGAGTAATTCCTGAGTGCAGAGCCAGGAGTAACCCCTGAGCAATGCCGGGTGTGACCCCAAAACAAACAAACATTTCGATAATATAGAAAGACTAAAGCAATTCCCACTGTCCAGTGAAAACTAGAGTGGACAGTAACGTTTTCTTTACAGACATGGGACCAGGAGATGGTCCCGACTCCATGGGGGCCGCCGCTTCACATCCGACTTCCCTCTTGTCACACCTCCACCCAGCAGACCAGTCTATCACAGCCCGGTTTGCGCAGCCGCTAGTGGCCGCACAGTTCATCAATATTGCTTTATTTAGAGGTGACTACAAGAGTATGCCACCCGGCACGGCAAGCCTGGCAAGCTGCTCATGTCGTCGATTTGATATGTCAAATACCAGTAACATTTATATTAGGTCATTCCCGTAACCTAATATAATGGTTTGAGGCTCTTTATGTTCCTGGAGCAAGCGGATGCCTTTGGGTTCTACTAGCATGAGACAGGACATATGGAGATAATACTGGTGCCCGCTCCAGCAAATAGATGATCAACGGGAAGAGTGATATATATATACACACACACACAGACACACATTACATATATATATGTGTGTGTATATACACATACATATATGTGTATACATACACATACATACATACACACATACATATATGTGTATACACACACACATATATACACACACACACACACATATATCTATACATATATTACTTTTTTGGGATGGTCTTTGAGCATGCTCATAAGTTAGCCCTGACTCCTCTCAAAAAATTACTCCTGGCAAGCTTGGAGAAACATACGGAATGAGAGGGACTGAACCCAGGTTGTCTACCTGCAAGGCAAGTGCACTACCTAACATACTATCTCTCTGGCCCCAATAAATATTTTTTGGGGAAACAAGTCATTCAAACGCAATAAATGTTTTGTAAAAAATTAAAAAGCTATAGCCCAGGTCAGACTTTCTGTACT
>JAJIBD010010738.1:0-29576 GCA_021461705.1 Cryptotis parvus | reverse complement strand
TTTCAGCCTTTAACTTTCAGCTGCCTTTGCTATGATTGCTCAAATGTGTTTCATGAAGGCAGGGGATGTTGGGTTCAATTTTTGATCCATTTTACTACTCTGTGTCTCTTAACTGGTGCACTTAAGACTGTTGACATAGAAAGAGATTATTGTCTTGGGATTTTGTGCCATCTTTCTGTATAAGTTTGTTGTTCTTTCGTGTTTTGTCTTGTCTTAGAGTAGCTCATTCAACACTTCTTTTAAAGTTGTGTCAAGTTCTGAGATATTGCTTATCCATGAACCCGTGTATCTGTCCTTCAAATCTGAATGAGAGTCTAGTGGGTAAAGAATTTTTTGGTGAGGGCTTCATTTCATTGGCTTTTTTTCACTATATCCCACCACTGCCTTTGAGCTGGAGGGTCTCTTCTTATAGGTCTGCTTACAGTCGAATGGATGCTCCTTTGTATAAAATATCCTTCTTTGGAAGGCCTCTTCAACAAGTGGTGTTGGGAAAACTGGGCAGCTGTCGGGGGAGCGCCGCCGGGGTCCCCGACAGTGTCGAGAAGTGAGTTCCTTTCTACCTCCGAAGACAGCGGGAATGGATGAAGACTCAGGAATCCGATGCAGTTTTAAAAGGGCTTTACTATCACAGGGATCCAATATACAATCCAAGAGCAGGGAAAACCTCCAGACTCTGGGTTCCCAGCTAGGCCCCAGCCAGGTGTAGGCCAAGCGTGGTGGCAGCCAAGATGGCTGCCACCACGTGTTGAGGCCCAACAGAGAATGGAGAGGACGGAGAAGCAAAACACCAAGGGGAAGCCAAAATGGCAAAAAAAGGGGAAAAGAGAAGAGCTTCTTTCTTCTTGAAGCTTATTTTATTGCTAGAAATCAACTCCCAGCCCAGCCCATTCTGGGCTGGGCCTATCTAGAGATGAAAACAGGAAAATAGCTCTATAGAATGTAGCAACTTCAGGAGACCATCTGGCTGTTTACAAGGACCCAGAGCTAATTAAAAGCCTCCTAGCAGAGATGGGAGAAGCTATAAGCTAAATGTAACTTCCCCTGGCAGGAAGGATCAAATGCCCTCAGGTAATTTCTCCCAGCACCTCACCTAATATCTTGAGCCAAGATCTGCCTGGAATTGCCTTTATAGGGTAGAGAAGGGGGTTTCTGAGATGGCATGTCTTTGTACCAAAGACTATACTAATGCCAGTTAAATATTTCTCCAAGCCTTCACAAGAGTCTCGCTCTACTTCACGGTAGTTTTGTATTTTAGTTGCCTTTGAGTTATCAGGAGCTTGCTTGCTTGGAGGCAAACAACATTTCTCTCTGGTCTAATTACTTAGAGATCCAACGTGGTCCAGGCAAATATGCTGGTAAGATCTAGCTAGTCCCACGATGTTTGTGGTAGCATGAGAGAATATTTATACCAGCCAGTACAGAGTACATGGTCAGATAAGACTGCCACATTCAGACTATCCCCCCTATCTATGAAGTGACCGGCAGGAGGCAATCCAGGGCAGATGCAGAGGCATAGGCTTTTAGGTGTCCTGCAACAGGCAGCGGCATGTAAAAAAATGAATTTGACCTGTGTCTAACACCATGCACAACAATTAGATCAAAATGGATTAAAGATCTCAATATCAGACTTGAATACATAAAGTACATTGAAGAAAATATAGGAAAAACCCTCCATGACATTGAAGCTAAAGGCATCTTAAAAGGTGAAGCATCACTAACAAAGCAACTAGAAGAAAAGATAAACACATGGGACTACATGAAGCTAAACAAGCTTCTGCACCTCAAAAGAAACAGTGACTAAGATACAAAGACAGTCCACAGAATGGGAAAGAATACTCACCCATTACCCATCTGATAAGGGGTTAATATCCAGGATATATCAGGCACTGGTAGAACTTTACAAGAAGAAAACAAACAACCCCATCAAAAAATGGGGAGAAGAAATGAACAGAAACTTCAGCAAGGAAGAAATTCGAATTGCCAAAAAACATATGAAAAAATGCTCATCATCACTAATCATCAGAGAGATGCAAATCAAAGCAACGAGATATCATTTTACACTACAGAGACTGGGACATATCCAAAAGAACAAGAACAACAAGTGCTGGCGTGGATGTGGGGAAAAGGGGACAATCATCCATTGTTGGTGGGAATGCCGGCTGGTACAGCCTTTCTGGAAAACAATATGGACATTCCTCCAAAGACTAGAAATTGAACTCCCATTTGACCCAGCCATACCACTCCAGGGAATATACTCTGGGAAGCGAAAAATATGCAGCGGAAACACTATCCCTACTTTTATGTTCATAGAAGCATTATTCACAATAGCCAGAATCTGGAAACAACCAGAGTGCCTGAGAATCGATGACTGGATAAAGAAGCTTTGGTACATCTACGCAATGGAATACTATGCACTGTTAGGAAAAATGAAGTCATGAAATTTGTCTATAAATGGATGGACATGGAGAAGATTATGTTGAGTGAAATGAGCCAGAAGGAGACAGATACAGAATGACTGCATTTATTTGCATGGCATAAATATATATGTACATATTATGATACCAATATCCAAGGTCAAGTGAAACATATATCAGGAGGTCTTGTCAAAGGTGGAAATTATCACAAACCTGTGGGAGTCAGAGGCTAAGTAAGACAGAAAATGGAACAGTGTGCTAACAATTGTCGAAGGTACTAATACCAACCTAGAACTGAACATTAAATACAGGCAAAGAGATACACATGATAACCCTTTAATGTATGTTCTGTAATCCATAGTCTGGAAGGGAAGGAAAAGAGAGAGAAAAGGAAAGAAATAAAGAACCTGCCATGGAGGAGGGCTGGGGGAGGGGGAGGGAACCGGGGATGTTGGTTGTGAGAGATGGGCACTGGTGGCGGGATGGGTGCTGGAACAATGTATGACCAAAACCCAAATATAAACTTTGTAATTGTATATCTTTGTAATTATATATCTCACAGTGGTATAATAAAATACTTTTTTAAAAAGTTTACTAGTTTACTAAGCTAGAGCAGTTGAGCTCTATAACATTCATTCCCTCTGAGTGGAGATGTCTTTGTAGGTACAAAATCCACAGCAAAATTCAAAGACTTGGAACAAAGCAAGAATGTTAACTATTTCAATAATTATTTTGATTACATGTTGAAATGTGATATTGGTCTCCACCCTGACAAGCAGGTCATACCCTTCAGCCACTCCATGTAGCTGGAGGACACATGGTCTGTGCCCTGGTAGTCCGGGCTGGCAGTCCTTGATGAGCGCAGCTAACATGGCGGTGGTAAAGATGGTAAAGAAAAATGACCGCCAGGTGTCTGTAAGTGTGTCACCTCGCTGGGCTGGGTCTGAGGCCCCACCCGAAGTTGCTCAGGAACGGGGGCTGCAAGCCGAGGTGTTCCCCAACCTCACTGTCGCTGCTTGTGCAGCCATGCCGTGCTGCCCTCATGGCCAGTCCCGGGTCCACGCTGGGGTCCCCTACCTCACCTAGTCGTGCACCTTTGTAGTTGTTGTCTACAAAGAGTATTTATTTGACCCAAGATGGCGGCAGCATCTGAATGCAGCAGTTATGTGTACCTAGGTCAAGAAGTCAACATGATGAACGGCCTAAAACCTGAGCTGCACAGGAGGAAGATAGTGGCATGGAATGCCTTCAAAAGTATTGAAGAGATAGCTAAAAAGACAAAGAACCTCTGGCTCTGGGCACATCTCTTCAACTCCTCCATTCTACCTGCATTAATATATGCCTTAGAGACCTGGGCCCTACAAAAGCCCAGGATGAGAATGCTATTTGGGTCTCCCAAAGAGGAATCGAAAGAGCTATGCTTGGAATATCACGCCTCACTCAAGTGAAATAAGGAATCCGGAGCTCCGACCTCTGTTGCTTTTCCAGAGTCAGGGACGCTGTCTCATTTGCCAAGGCATCGAAAATCAGATGGGCTGGACATGTAATGCAATTTGGAGACAACCGCTGGACTAGAGTCATTACCGACTGGATCCCACGGGATGTCAAAAGATCACGTGGCCACCCACCTACAAGATGGTCAGACTTCTTCGTCAAGACCCTGAATGAACGGTTTGAGACTCTTCGTATTCCTGAAGCAACCAGATGCCATTGGGCTGCACTGGCACGTGATAGGGTCAAATGGAAATGTTTTTGGCGCCCGCTCGAACAAATCGATGAATAACGGGATGTCAAGTGATCAAGTGATCAAGTGACATGTTGAAATGATATTTTGGATACATTAGGTTAAATAAAACATATTAATGAAATTGAAACAATCCTTCTTTGATCTTGTTGCTTGAAGAATTGTGTCTCTATCTATGATATCCATCATTCTGACTAGGATATGTCTTGAAGTCTTTTTATTGGGGTCTCTTTTTTGCCAGTATTCTTTGGGCTTCTTGAATCTGGATGCCTACATCCTTTAACACTGGGAACTTCTCAGCAAGGATGTCTTTAACCGTTCCTATTCCTTGGGGTTGCCTGTCCCTCCCTGTTCCTCTGGGACTCCAATGATTTTTATGTTGTTTCTCTTGAATTCATTCTCACATTCTCTAGCCTGGTGCTGATCCATTTTTTGGTCTCTTTTTATGTTGCATTTCCCTGAGTGCTTTCTTCAGCTCATCCTCATTCTCACTGCTTCTGTCTTCCGCTGCTGTCATTCTACTATTCAGGTTACTCATTGTGTTTTTCACTTCATCTATGGAGTCCTTTATTGATGACATTTCTGTTTATAGTTTCCTTATTTCTGCTCTCATTTCCTCCTGTATTTTATTGCCTGCCCTTTCCACTGCTTCATTTAAGTCTGCCTGTATTTTATTGGACATCCATTCCATTTTTTTATTGAGCTCATTAAACATCCTCACCATTTCCTCTCTGAACTCTTTGTCAGAGAGATTATGAATGTGGATATTCCTAGTTGATGCTTCAGGGCACTTTTCTTCAATCCTTCAAAGAGGTGATCTGCACTGTTTCCCCATAATGCTTTGGTGTCTGGAGTTAGGAGTTTCTGGAGCACTGTTCCTCTCCATCTACCAGATTGGTATCTGTTAATGTCAGTTTTTCTGTGCTGTATGAATACACTGTATTGTCAGTGTGGTTCAAGTAGTTAGTCTGCTATTGTGAGATCCAGTAACAGAGTCCAAAGTGTTGGTTCCATTCTATATGGAAAGAAAGATTAACTTCTGGCTGTGGCTGTCACTATGAAGACCAGTTCCCAAGGGTCCTACCTGGACAGGCAGGACTCTGTGGGCTGGTCTTGGGTGCAGTCTCTGGGCATCCTCTTAGGATACTGGTTATTGTAGTTCCTGTTTCTGTCCTTGAGTCCTAAAAAAGCTGCGTGTGTGGCTCCTTTGTGGCTGTGCCTGCCTGTGGCCATGAAGCTACAAGAGTTTCTTGACGTCTTCTTTTTTGAATTTTTTTTTCGGGGACCGTATCAGTGATGATCAGGGCTCACCTCTTGCTTTGTACTCCTCGTGATAGTGTTCAAGGGACCATATGTGATCCTGGGAATCAAACCTGGGTCAGTCCCATGCAAGGCAAAAGCCCTCCTACTGTACTATCTCTCTGCCCCATGTAGTCTTCTTTCTATGTTAGTTTCCTCCTTAGACCTTTAATGTTATGGGGTAAAAGTATTATCTACTGAATTTCATGCAACCCATCCCTCACTCTGATTTGGGTGTATTGGTGTAATTCTAGAGAGCCATGTTCCCACTTTAAGTCTAACCATGTAAACAAGTATTACTGAATTCTCTGCTTGGCATGTTTGCTTTTCTTCTGATCTTGGTTTCTTCTGGTATGGCTGATGAATCTCTGTTACTGATGTTCCCTTACCCTGCACTTTCCTGAGAGTACTCCTGGATTACTAAAAAAATTTTAAACATATGACTGTCACTGTATCACTGTCTTCCCGTTCATCATCGATTTGCTCGAGCGGGCATCAGTAACATCTCCATATGACCTGTCTCATGCAAGTAGAGCCCAAGGGCACCTGCTTGCTCCAGGAACATAAAGAGCCCCAAAACCATTCCATCAGGTCATGGGAATGAGGTCAATAATTGTTACTGGTATCTGGCATATCAAATACGATACGGGTAGCTTGCCAGGCTCTGCCACGCAGGTAGCATACTCTTGTAGTCATCTCAGAATCAAGCATTTATTGATGAACAGCATGGCTGCTGACTAGAATAGAATATTATTCCAGAAGATAATAATTCTGACAGGGTTCAAGAGGGTAAATATATTGATTAACTTGAAAAGTTAAGGGGCGGAGCAATAGCCCAGTGGGTAGGGCGTTTGCCTTGCACGTGGCTGGCCTGTGCCAGCCCAGGTTCGATCCCTGGCATCCCATGTGGTCCCCTGAGTACCACCAGGAGTAATTCCTGAGTGCAGAGCCAGGAATAACCCCTAGCGTCTCCGGGTGACCCAAAAAAAAAAAAAAAAAACTTGAAAAGTTAAGTTATGCATCACTTGTGTCACTTGTCTTCCTGTTGTTCATCAATTTGCTCGAGCAGGCACCAGTAACATCTCCATACTTCCTGGTGCAAGAAAGTGTAGCCCAAGGGCATCTTCTCAACCAGGAACACGAAGAGCCTCAAATCATTCTTTCAGGTCATGGGAATGTGGTCTATAATTGTTACTGGTTTTTGGCATATCAAATACAACATGGGTAGCTTGCCAGGCTCTGCTGTGTAGGTGGTACACTCTCAGTCATAGGCTCTTATCTCGAGCTATACTGATGAACCTCAATAGGGAGAGATCTGCTTTTCTCTTAGGTGGAACTCTGAGGAGCTGTGGAGTCTGGATGTTGAGAATGACTGGCCTCATGTTGTGGGGGTTCCCCGGCTTCTTGCTAGGCTTACTGGGATGATGGGCCATGGCTAGAACCTGCCTAGAGCTGTATACAGTGTATAAATGTGAAAGATCCTCGGAAGGACCTGGTCCTAACTTCCAGTATTATGCATAAACTTCCAGTATTATGCATAAGTTATGCATAATATTTAAAAACAGAAGTATTATAGCAGAATACATGGCTTCTGAGCAGTGATTAAAGCATAATTTTACAAAATTAATCCAAAATAGAGAAAGAGAAGAAAAAGAATTAGATAAATTGTGACGAATAGAAAACACAAAATCACTTATCACTTATCTCCCTGTTGTTCATAAATTTGCTTGAGCAGGCACCAGTAACATCTCCATTTGTCCCTGTCACGTGCAAGTGTATCCCAATGGCTTCTGCTCGCTCCAGGAACACAAAGATCCTCAAACCATCCATTTAGGTTTTTGACGAAGAAGTCTGACCATCTCGTAGGTGGGTGGCCACATGTTCTTTTGACATCCCATGGAATCCACTCAGTAACAGCTCTAGTCCAGCGGTTGTCCCTAGATCGCATTATGTTTGCTGCCATATGATTTTCATCATCTTAGCAAAGGAGACAACATCCTTGATTCTTGATTGTCGACAGAGATCGGAACTCCGATTCTGAACTCCATCAATAAAAAAGCACAAAATAGTATATAAAATATAGTGCATTCTAGACATAAATGCCTGTATCAAGTACAGAGATGGTCATGTGTAATTTTATCTAAACTCAATGAACAGTAATATCCCGTCCTAAAGTGAAGTTTCCATACAATTAAAAGGATAGGAAAAAATAAACCAGGAAATGTCAGATAGAAAATGGGGTACCTCACTTTGGAAAAAAAATGTGCCTTCAGGCACAAAAAATATGACTAAATAAAATAGGATTATAATAATGATTAAAATAGTCAAATCCCAAGAAGGTATAGCAAATTCACTTTTAATGCACCTAATGAAGAGAGTTTCAAATTAAAAAAAAAATTAGGATCTTCTGTGTAAGAAGGCCTTGCCCCTAGAGGTCTCAAATGACATTTGCGGAGTGGCACATTTTCATAAATAAAAACTAGCTTGTGACCTTTGCCCCTTACTCTTGCTTTCCTCCCAGCTGTTTGCTGTGGTGTGTTCAGGATTGGTAGAGTTGGAGCCGACTGTGGCACTGTGGGCCTGGCACAGGGCTTAAGCAGCCAGTGGGCTGAAGGCCTTACCAAGGGCACTACCTCAGCCGACCTTCACAGTTCACTGCAGAGTGCTGTCAAATTCAATTTATGTTTTCTCCAGGTTACGGCTTCAGTCTGTTTCTCACACCAGAACTTAATCTAACACAAAGTGAGTTTACAGAAACTAAGGAAGTAGACACCTTTACAAAGGATACAGTAAGTCATCAAGGATTTTCTAAGCCCAAAGTCCTCCTGTGATATTATTATACCGAAGTACTCAACATGACAGAAGAAAAAATAGTTCCCTCGGCAACATATTGCTTATGGTTTATGAATCTCTGGTTCCGACTCTTTCAGCTGATTTGCCAGCAAGGAAGGAAATAGAAGATTAATTTGCTCATCTAGACATGCCCTCCCTTTGCCCCCTGGCCTACATCAAGCACTTACTATTGTTGGAAATTGCCAAATGGTCCATTTGTGTTTAACATCCTCTATAGGAAATGTAATTGATTAAATGGAAAGTACCTCGGAGAATGCACACATTCTAATTTCTGTTCTATGATATCTGATTACAATCTGTTTGTGATTCCCTAGAGACTAATTTTATTCCTCCTGCTATTGCTGTTGTGTTTCAGTGACAAGATCCAAAGAATTGCTCAAGCACAGACACTTGCCAGGTAATTTTATAGGGCTGCAGAAATTAATCACAGAAGTCAGAGGAAGATTCAATATGGAAAACCAAAACTAGTGACCCCATTAAATAGCCTTCATCACCCTAGCTCTGAATGGTAATAATTTCTGGCACATTTTGATTGGTAAAAACCTATACTGAGCATTTTAAAGGAAGTGACCTAAAAGACCACAAAAGGCATTAGAAATATGGGGAATTCTATCAACAAACTAAGTATAAGAGATTTGAGAGTAGGGAACTAACTTCTTTCCAAAGGGTATGTGGGTGTAGACAGATTCTAGGAAATCCAGAGTTCAGAGTCCAGATCTTTTCTAAAATGTTTGGAAATGTTTCTGCACACACAGCATCACCCTTGTTTTTTCATCACGTCTTCCTCCTTAAAATCATGCTTCTTTCACTTTACAAGATTTTGTGACATATTTCAATCAAGAGCAAGATCATCTCAACATAAAACTCATTTTCCTATGAACAAAGTACCTTGAACGATAAAGCTGATTTTCATTGCTAGTGACTTATCTGCTACTTCATTATTTGAGAGGACTCATGCTCTTGACTTTCATCCATCCAGTATTAGCAATGCAAAACTGAAGTGCGTAACACTACTCGTCACCCAAAGAACATGTCTTTACTCAAAATAAGTCCTATCTACCCTTAGTCTTGCTCTCCTTCAGTGGAGACACATGATTTACTAGGCATCTGGAAGCCATCCTTTTAAGACGTCTTCACTGTTTCCTTTGGTGTTATTGGGGAGACATCACCCGGATATTATTAATCCTCAGTTTGTTTTTCCAAAATATCAAGTCTCACATTAAATCCTTTATTCTCCATGAGGATTTCTGGGGTAATCACTTCTTGGCTAGACTACACATTTTTCTATATCAAATAACTCTTCCTACATTCCAGTGTATTTTTCTCTGAGTTTTGATTTTTTTATTTAATCAGTACAGGGAGTATAGCACTATTTTCTAAATAAAATGAGGTTAAACACATTTTACAACACTTTATATTCTTACTTTGATAAAAGAGAGTTTAGGGGTTTTTTAATAAAATGATTTCTAAAACTATTTTTAAAATATTTAGAACTGCATAAAATAAGCAAATATAAAGAAACACTTACCCATTATTTCTGTCTCATTAAGTCATCCCATATATTCTTTAAAAAATATTATTTTCAAGGTATTCTAGCTAGAGAATGGAGAATAAAATAAGGGAATTCAATTGCCTTGATATGTAATGGGAATGAAGAAAATATTTGAATACCTTTGATAAAAGATATTAAAGAAGTTGCTTTAGTAAACTGAATTATTAGTTTCAATTATTAATTAATTCCTTCTGCTGTCGGGGGATGCCGCGGGGTCCCCAACAGTGCCGGGAAGCGAGTTCCCTTCTACTTCTGAAGCCGGCAGGGAATGGATGAAAACTCAGGAATCTGCTGCAGTTTTAAAAGGCTTTACTTATCCCAGGTTCAGACATACAAATCAGCAATAAGAAAAACCCGGTGCTTAGGATTCCTGGCTAGAACCCCAGACACGTGTAGGCCAAGATGGCAGCCATCATGTGTTAAGGCCCTGTATAAAGGAGACAAAGAAAAGATTCCCAAGAAGAGTGCGAGCTCACAAAGAGAGCCCAAAAGAGAGTAAGAGAGGGAAGCAGCCTAGTTTTATACCTGCAACTCAGACCTCCCACTATTATGGGAAGCAGGGAGGGTCAAATGCCCTCAGGTAATTTCTCCCAGAACCTCACCTAGGCCCTATTATATGCTAATGTTTTGAGCCAAGATCTGCCTGGAAATGCCTTTATAGGGTAGAGAAGGGGGTTTCTGAGATGGCATGTCTCTGTACCAAAGACTATACTAATGCCAGTTAAATATTTCTCCAAGCCTTCACAAGAGTCTCGTCTACTTCACGGTAGTTTTGTATTTTAGTTGCCTTTGAGTTATCAGGGAGCCATGCTTGCTTACTTGGAGGCAAATAGCATTTCTCTCTGGTCTAATTACTGAGAGATCCAACGTGGCCAGGCAAATATGCTGGTCAGATCTAGCTAGTCCCACGATAATTGTGGTAGCATGAGAGAATATTTATACCAGCCAGTAAAGAATACATGGTCAGATAAACTGCCACATTTAAACTACTCCCCTATCTATAAAGTGATCTGCAGGAGGCAATCCAGGGCAGATGCAGAGGCTCTTAGGTGTCTTGCAACACTCTGCTATAGTGTTATATATCCACATCCTGATGAGCCTCAAGGAAGATAAGAATCAGTGCCCTATTTTATGTTTTGTTTTGTTTCTGGGCCACACTCAGTGGAGCTCAAAGCTAACTTCTGTCTCAGGACTCAGGAATTACTCCTGGCAGGCTCGGGGGACCACATACCAGGGATCAAACCCAGGTGGGCTGCATACCAGGCAAATGTCCTACCCACTGCACTATCACTGTGGCCCCCAGTGCTCCACTTTTTCCTTTTTGGCTGGCTGTGAGCTTGCTTTGAAATGAGATGTGAGTGGTCATAATAGTGAGCAGCCATTCAACTTAACACTCTGGCAAAATGTGGTAGCTATAGACTCTGAGACTGGATTCTGGAACAAGTAAATCTGAAGTCTAGAACTACATCTACAACACACAAAGTATGAAGCAAAGAATCGTAGACCCAGCCAAGATGAGCTAAACTGCAATTAAAACCACAGTTGATGGGCAGAGAGACAGTTTAATGTGCTGGAATATATGCTTTGTGTGCAGGAGGCCCGGTTCTATCCCGTAAGCATTGCATGGTTAACCCAGAAATGCAAGGGCCAATGCAGGTATGGCCTCAAAATAACCCCCCAAAAAAAAAACAAACACCTCCTCTCCCCCTTATGATTCTTTTTTTTTCATTTTATTTTATTTTATTATCCCCCCCAACTTTTATTACACCATTTTAGACATACAATTGAAAGATGCTCATGTAGAGTTTTGGTTCTACAGTGTTCCAACACCCATCCCTCCACCCAAACCCATCTCCCATCACCAATGTCCCCACCTCCCTCCCCCCTCCCACACCTCAACTACTTGGCGGGTTCTGTATGTCATTTCTCTCCTCTTTATCTCTCCCTCCTGCCAAACTTTCCTGCACATCGTGGAATGCAGTGCATTAAAGGACATTACTGTTTCCACTATTTTAATGGACCGTGCGGCTGCTTGCGGCCACGCAACCTGGGCTTGAACTGGTTTTGCTCTGTTAATCTGGTCGTGAGGCAGTTTCCCAGCATCTGGACAGCGAAGGTGGTGGCTAGTATGGTGGGTGAGTCTCATCCGGCTGATTCCGGGACCCCCCAGAGGTGATGGGCCCACTTCCAAAACCCATCTGTCCTCCCGGGGGCCCCATAGTCAGCTGGGCCCGGGGGGGAGCCAAGTTCCAGCTTCCCCAGCCGCTTGTGAGGCTCTTCATGCTATGGCTGGTGGCCCCAGGGCAGCTCCTGGGCGGGGTCACCAGGCTCGACAAAATGGAGGCGGGAATGGCAGAACCCTGACTCCATCTGACGGATTCCCAGTGATTCCGCTTCTGGGAGCCGCCTACCTGGGCTCGAACTGGTTTTGCTCTGTTAATCTGATCGTGAGGCAGTTTTCCAGCATCTGGGCAGCGAAGGTGGTGGCTAGTGTGGTGGGCGAGTCTCATCCAGTCTGCTTCCGGGACCCCCAGAGGTGATGGGCCCCTCCCAAAACCCATCTGTCCTCTCTGGGGGCCCCATAGTCAGCTGGGCCCAGGGCGAGCCGAGAGTTCCAGCTTCCCCAGCCGCTTGTGAGGCTCTTCATGCTATGGCTGGTGGCCCCAGGTTCCCCCTTATGATTCTTGTGTCCGTGAGTCTGAGTATCAGTGCAGACATACCACAGGGTTTAAATTGCTATGTTATGTGGCCTGACTGGAACAGCAGTTAATAGTCATAGCTGTTTGGTCTCCTCTGAGATTATCTATATTTATCAACACTGGAAAAACTCAAATCTATTCAATTAGCCAGGCCTGGTGACTATGACCATGTAAACACACTTCTACAACGTGGTTGGTTGATTTTCCTCTGGCCATTTCAATTCCTAAAACTTATAGTGATCAATGACTTTCTCCATTATTCTTGGTTGAGAAGCTCAATCTTCCCATATTTCTAAGTAACATTAAACTTGCTATTTCTTTTTCTTTTTTAGGGATCACTCGCTGTTTACTATGTTTTGGTATTGTTTATGGGCCACACCCAGTAGTGGTTAAGGATTACTCCTGGCTCTATGCTCAGGAATCACTCCTAGCAGTGCTCAGGGTGCTGGTTCAAACCCAGGTTGTTCATGTGCAGGGAAAGTGCCTTAACCATTGTATATCTCAGGTCCTGAGTGTTTACTCTGAAAGTAAATGATATTGCCATATTTGTCCCTTGTCTTCTGCACACTTGGGTTCCAAGACCTGGATATTTTGAATGAAAAGATTCTTAAATGACAACACCTGTATATTTTTTGCTTCCAAGTTGGCCAGTTCAAGCTGAGTGCCTGAAAATGTAAATTCAGTTGCCAGTGTGAGAAAGGTGTTCAGGAGAATTGGATGGGTCGGATAGGATTTGCAGGAATCAGTATGTCTGTATTTACCTCCCAAACTTCAGCAGTCTTCACAGCTGTGCCTGGTGCACCAACTTTAAAACTGCCTTATGGGACAAAGAAAGGGGGCAGGGTTCTCAATATCTGAATAAGGTTTTCAAGATCACTTCCTGTTTTCAGTACTATCTGCAGATCTTGTGAGAAGCTTCTAATTTCTGAGTCTTTCTGAGGTCTGTGATTGGTGAATATTTTTATTGGCTTTGAACCTTTGAAGCTATTATGTTCCAGCTGTATGTTCTCTGCTAAGCTATTTCATGCTTCTCCTGCTTTCTATTATCCACATTATATTGACATAGTTCACCTATTTCATCTTCAGCTCTTGCTCCCAACTGTCATTTGAGGGAGATCAAGGAAATGTACAACATATTCAACTGGAAGTGTAGTAACATAGCATGTATGTTTCATCAATCACGAGTCCACTTTTTTCCATTCTTATAGTGGTTCTCAAACTGAAGCATGTCTCTATAGGTGGTTACTTTCTCCTCTTTTATACAGTACTCAATCTAATAACTTGCTTACCCCTGCCTCTCCAAATTTGAGATTCCAATCATTTTGGTTACTTTATGTCCAAATTTTCCAATCTAAAGGTCAACCAGGGGCTTTCCATGTACATAAAAGATAAAGATACAGAGAAAACATTTTCCCATTGAAGTTCTTCAATCAGAATGTTCAAGGCAATCCCATAAATTTTAGAATAAAAATAATTTTGCTTCATACATATAAAATACCCATAAGCGTCACAAATTATAAACTGTTATTTGAGGGGTCAGACAGGAAGTAGAGTAGTGGGATGTTTGCTGTGCACATGCTCACCTGAGTTCAATTCCCAGCACCCCTATATTTCCCCAAGCACCACTGGTGTGATAACTGGGCAAAGAGTCAGGAGTAATCCATGGGCATTGCTGGTGTAGTCCCCAAACTAAACAGAACAAAAACAAAAAAAAACCTAACATACTGTTATTTAATGTCATCCAAATTTAAATTACATGCAGATATCCTAAATTTATACACCTATACCTGTTCTGACCATGGTCCCAGGGATTTTGTTTTCCATTATTGGAATATTCATTGTAATACACCCAATGATAAAAGGCCTTTAAATAATAAAACATCCATATTCTTTTTTAAAGGCATTAAGTTTTGATGGCCAACCACAAATTATATTCAAGAAAGAGATGTTAAGATTCTTTTATCAATTCAAGACATCAGCGTTCAAGAATAACTCTAGAGTGAGGAATTAGATTGAGATGTAAAACTGAAAAAGCTATAACTGGTAAGTCAATTACCCGACTCACTCAGGCTGAAGTTACAGAGAGGAAATGAGTGCATTTCCTGGGAGGAACTTTTGGAAGAGAGTCACATTACACATCTCTCCATCATATGCACCCAACCTCAACTCGCATGAAAGAAGAAAGAAATCTTTAGAAGACTTAGAGAGTCTTCAAACCTGTCCTGAGGCCTTGTATAGTTGAGTGTGCAGAAGAACATGGTGGATGAGCTGGGGCACACTGGTTTCATGCATTTGTCTATATTTGCAAGGTGGAAGAAAGCTCCTGTCGTGATTGGATAGGTCTGTAAAACTCAGGAGTTCTTTGGCAAATAAACTATTATTGAACCCCCATGACCCAGATTTAGGCTTTGGCGGAAGAGATACACTGGTGGGAGTCAGGGAAGGTGGGGGTGGATGGCAGTCTAAGACCTCAGCAAGCATTTAACTAGTTCCCCACACTACAGTGAGAAATGAAGAAGTTTGTTCTGAGATGGCATGAAATATAGGAAAGGCACCAACTCAAAGTTTCTGAGAGGGCAGATCATTTAGAAGTTTCTTGTTTTTTCCCTCTCCTCTCTTTTTGTCACTCAAAGAGTGAGATTCTAGATTAAGAATAGTGAAGATAAGGTGGCGATAAGAAGCTGATTGTGTATTGTGACTTGGGTTCTCAGGCTGATCTCAGTGTTGCCTGCTGGGATAGCCCAAAGGGATAGCCCCAGGTTCTGCATTTAAGGAGTCTGAATCCTTAGTTATCTTACTGGGGTTGCTGTGCTTTTCAATAAACTAGAGGAAAACAGGAAGTATATTATATATATGTAAATCTTCATAATCCTCAGGATTTTTTGCTTTAAACATTCTCCTTCCTACTAAGTAAAAGTATTCTAGACCTCACTGATGTTCCATCAATGAACCAACTAGGATAACTTCCTGTTTGTTTTGTTTTGTTTTTTGTTGCCATTGCTGTGTTGGTTCACCTGGCATGAGGACTTCAAAATAGTGGGGTGGTAGCCACAGTTTCAAAAGTACCTTGGCAGAGCCCCACATTGTGGAGATGGAACACAACTTCCACAAAGGGATTACAGAGAATTATAGTGAGAAGGCTGTAAGGAATTAGCATCCCTAGGAACTCTGGCTATAAGAGGGAACAGCGCTACTGGTGGACTGTTCATTCAAGGGCATAGCACATCTTGGAGGATGAAGACTCAACCATATACTTATTAAGATTTACTGGCAACTTAGCTGGAACTTCACCAGGTTATTCTACTATTCTAGCAATAATGCTACTTGTGGGTGATACAGTTCATGGCAAGAACGGTGACTATAATAGGCATATACCTACTGGTGCATTTTTGTTATTCTGAAATAAGTTCCCTATACTGAGACACTATTGCAAGGGCTACCATGTTAATAAACTAGGTGTTTTGATTATTGTTGGAGGACATGTTTAGCTAATCTGGGAGTTTTGTTGTTTTGTCACCCAGCTTAATCTTATTTAAGCCAATGTTCATTCTAATGAGATTTCTGTAAACATGTAGAGGGTGTGACAGTACAGAAGTCACCTTGATTGAATAACTTCTGACTTATACATCTACTAAGACTTTGTTTTCAGATTGGGCACAGCCCTCTTTATACCCACGCACCCAACGTGGGACAGTTAGAATTTACCAGGAGACTACCACCCGGCGCTGAGACTAAAGGAAGACTATAGGAAGGATCATATAGTTTGCTCTAAGCAGGCGGTATGACCCTTCAGTAGAGAACAAGATACTCAGAATCACCCGGTGCAGATAATAATAAGGACCTTGTGGGTACCATCTAGATTACATGAAGCTCATGAAGTTAAGATGTATTACTTTATTCAGCCCCTCAGTGTTTTAATAAGAGATAATCCGGGATTAGTCCTTGGTGTAACCTTTGTTTATACCTGCAATAGGGTGTGGCACTACACTCTGTTTAGGGTTCTTTGTTGACATGACAACCTCCCAATTGATTACTTTGGTGTTATAAGGGGCTGACTTGAGGCCCCTTCACCTTTGCCTTTGGTTCCCAGCCTAGCTTTGGCTCGGGCTTTGGCTTTGGCTTTGCTCTTGGCCTTTTGCCCTTCGGGTAGGACTCAGCCGGACATTCTTTTGGTGGGAGACTTAGGCTCTTGTATGGTCTAAGTTTGGACCAGAGCTAGAGTTTGTTCATTATATTGATTGCTGTAGAAGAGCTTTTGTACATAAAGCCATTTTGGAACGCCCGACCGTGAGTTTTCATCTTTCTCCCGGGCCCGGGGTAGAAGACAACCTCTGTCCTGACACTGTCGGGGACCCGGGCCGAGATTATGATGCTGGTAGGGGCACTGAGGTATAGAGAAAGAGAACCCCTGTTTGGAATACATAACAGTCTTAGAGGGAGGATTCTTTTGGTCATCCCCAAGAAAGAAGGTATCTTATGCAATTGACTTATCACACGGGCCTGGCCAGTCTAAATTGAACATTTTAAGGCAAATCATTATTGGTTGGGAACCATTTGTTAATTAAGCTGATAAATGAAGATAAGCCAAGTTAGTGCTTCAGCATGGAGACGAAATTTTGCAAGAGACCAGTTGGAAAGACCACAACTTTATTACATGCTGCGTTTTTTCCCTCCCTGGGACAATCTCATTGAATACATTTAGCCACAGATCAGACAATCATAGTTTTTGACCTTTAACATAACTTTGGAAAATAAGGAGACATGGTCAAATTTGGGGGCATGCTGGGCTTTTTCAAACCAAGGAAAAATGATTTTTTACATTTCTTTTTAAAAATAAAAATTATTTTTTTGAAAAAAATTTCAAACCAGCTTCACACAACAAGGAAAATTGTCTTGAACTTTGTAGCTTTCTATCAAGTGTCTTAGCTGGGGTCCCTCATTTTATCAGCTGATCAAAACATTAAAGTTAAAGAAAGTAAAAAAGGGCCGGAGGCGGTAGTACATTGGTGAGCGTGTTTGCCTTGCACATTGCCGACCTGGGTTCGATCCCCGGCATCCCATATGGTCCCCAAACACCGCCAGGAGTAATTCCTGAGTGCAGAGCCAGGAGTAACTCCTGAGCATCCCCGAGTGTAACTCAAAGAGAAAAAAAAAGTAAAAGGCCGCGCTTCCAGCATCCCTGAATTTCTCCACAGGTGACTGGACACACCTGCGTGTGACCTACAGGTGGCAAGCTGCAGTCGTGTTAGATGCCGATTTAGCCACTGTTTTCCGAAAGGGCGACTATGTCATATGCACATGGCCACATAAAACTTTCTTTCTGAAATGCTGCGTTTCAGATGATCCAGAGTCCAAGACTCCTAGATGCAAACTGTCCCAGGCCTTCTATTCTCTCAACCTTCACACTCTCAAACAGAAAAGAGCCCAACACAAAGGTCCGGTCGGTCTCTGGCCTCATTTCTTGTGGGTCTGCAGATTCTGTTTTCAAGCTGGGGTAAAACAAAATCCTAATATTAACACTCGGCATCACTGTACATCTGTCTGTTTGGCTTTTGGGGAAAAAACCTGCTCTCATTCCTACTCGCCTGCCCTGAATTACCCGCTGCTGGTGTCCAACCCAAGTCGGGTTTATTAATGCAGTCTCCATCCGCTCTCCACCACCCTAGTTCTTTTTTTCCCCAAGGGATGAGAAGAGATCATTTATTTGAAATATTCCTGCCACTGGAGCAGCTCAGCCTTTGACAAGTGAATGTTTAACCCTTTGCTTTCCATTGGTGGGGATATTTGAGTATGCGCTTAGGACATGCAGTAACTAGAACTCACCACAAACAGCTGAGGACAGACATGTTGTAAGTCTCAATTTGTCTTCATTTTTCCCCCCCCAAATTTTATTACATCACTTTTAGACATACAATCAAGATGCTCATGCTCAACTCTGGCGTGCCCTCTAGGGGTGGGGGGAAGGGCCCTTTTAATAGACAATAATAAGTGTTTGTTTTTAAAGGTAGGGAAATGCCCTCATTCCTTTCTAGTTCTCTGACTTGATTGCCAAAGGGCTCTACTCTCCCCACTATTATTCTGATATATATTGGGGGTGGGGCACACCAGCGGGGCTCAGGGCTAACTCCTGGCTCTGCACTCAAGAATTACTCCTGGCGGTCCTCGTGGAATCCAATGGGTGCATGCTGGGATTGGAACCAGGGGTCTGCCGCTTGCAAGGCAAGTGCCATGCCCGATAGTACGCTTGATTGATAGAGCAAATATATTGTTCATATATGTATATATACACATATATAATATATTAGAGATAATGGAATGCATATATATGGAGAGGGAGGAGGAGAGGAGAGAGAGAGAGAGAGAGAGAGAGAGAGAGAGAGAGAGAGAGAGAGAGAGAGAGAGAGAGAGAGAGAGAGAGAGAGAGAGAGAGAGAGAGAGAAGAGCCTGACAATCAAGACTCTGACAGCCTTTGAGAAACCTTTTGCGACTCAGCGGAGAGTTGGGGGTCCACACAACACCTTCTGAAGGCCGCACATACTGTCCCAGAGCCACGGAGAGATTCTGGTGTCCAAGAGGCCCTCCTGGCTCTCCTCTCTCCATGGCGCTGCGAAGCCCCTTACCTGCCCAGGACCTCGGCGGCAGGAAGCGCGTCCCAGCTGGCTGAGTGAGTGGCGGGACTCGCTGCCGAGGCCTGGAAGGAGGGTGCCCTAAGGCGCTTTCCCGGGAAGGGGGGAGCAGGAACGGCGTGGAGCGGCCGTGTGGGGGGCGCTGGACGCACCGGCGCGCGGCCGGCCGGGGTGTTTACCTGCATCCTAGCAACCGGCAGCCTGCGCGCCTGCGGGCGTTGAGCGCGAGGGCAGGTGAGTGGCCCGAGCGGGCGGCCGGCAGCCGCAAGGGGCTTCGCCTTCCCTCGCCCCCGCACTGGAGTCTTGCCGCCTCCGCGCGGTTCCAGAGAGACGAGGTGCGGGGTGCCGGGGACCCCATTTCTGTTCCTCTGACCGTCTTTGTTCGCTCCCACCCCTTCCTTCGCTCGCCCACCGCTCTGGGATCCTACCGCCCGGCTCCTGGGTACCCCTCTGTGTCCAACTCTACCGCCTTGGGACGCCTTCTGGCCGCCTCCCTGCCTCTCTTTGCTTTTGCGTGTGCGTGTGTGTAGTTGTGTGTGTGTGTGTGGGTGTTGGTGTGTGTTGTCCTCCACTTTGCTGCTTTGCCATCTCTCTACACTCCCTTCGGTGTTCGCCGCTTCCTTCCTGCTCTCTCTGGGACTCCCGAGGCTTGCAAACTCCCGTAGTCTTGCAGCGGGTCCTGTCGATGCAGCCCTGGCCCCTCTTCGCCCCCGGATTGAGTGTAGTTGGATTCAGCACCCGACTCTTGCCAGTCGGAAATTTCCAAGTTTTCCTTCTCCCTGACTGACTTCATCTCTTCCAGCAAATCGGCGTGTGCGGTGGAACTCTCCGTCCCGGTCGGTCTGGGGGTGGGGTGGGAGGGTGGGGGATTGCATTTGCAATTCCATAGCTTTAGGGAGCTGCTTCAGTGCATGGAAACTCTTCACCCGGAGTTTCTTTAACCCTACAGGATGCTTGCATTGACCCTTTCAAGAAAAGAAGTTGTTTATAGCTGGTTGGTGGAGAAACAAGTGCAAAATAATCCTTAGTTTAGGGAAACTAACCCATGCACAAAATCTTTTTTTTTTATATTGTTAGACTTTAAAAAAGACATCATAATCTAATTTAAAGATTATGTAATCTGTATTCCTGTGTATTCACTGGACCCATAATTCTTAGCTGAATTAGTGGGTTAAAACTTGGGACAGGCTGCCTTTATAAAAAATGTGGTTTCTGTATTTTCAGTTTAGTTTTGCATTTGGACGGTTTTTGCTCACTATTGAAATTAGCGGCATCCACACGAAATTTTGGTTCTTTTGATAATTTAAGAAGCTGTCCGAAATTTCATACTCAGAATGAAAAAGTCTAAATATTACTCAATTATATTTTCCTCCCAAACGCTTTAGTTAGACCTGGAGTTTGAAAACCTTTTGCTCAAGGTCTCTACCTTTTTGGATTTTTGCTGTCTAATTTTTCTGTTATTATACTCACCTTCTGGATCCGCTCAGCGGGCTCAGGCTTTCTTAGGCCTCTCCATCCTAGCATCCTTCTTGAATCAAGCTTATCGCTTTGGTTCCTGTTTATTAGATTCGGGAGGAACTATTTGAATTAGATTTAAATATGCTTATGTCTATGGAATGTTATGCATAGATTTTTTTAAAACATGAAATGAATGTTTTACATTTCTTAGCTTTAAAAACAGTGTATTTTTAGGACATTACTGTGTACTGCGCTGATTGCCACAGTCTTATGGATTCTATATTAAATTTCACATTTGTGGAAATGTGAAGAAATGAAAGTATGCACAGACCATGACTTTAAAAGTAGAGAAGGTGCTTCACTTAATACCAACTGTCTGTGCAGAACTTTCATCTAAAACTACTGTATTTCATTTTTATTGGTACTGTGCTCATAAGTTGGGAAGCTCAACCATACATAAACATCAGTATGAGCTTCTGAGTTTTAGCAATAAAATAATATACTGGAATACTAAAAATAGTGCAGAGCACAAAATTTTACCCAAATAGCCTACTTTCACTAGCACACATGTATGTATGCATATAATATAAATGTATCGTACGTATTTAGTTTTAAGGTGTGTAAAGTTTTACTAGATCTATCTGCTTTTAATGATAAACTAGGCAGTTTAATTGTAGCCACTGTGATTGCCAACATTGTTAATGAATAGAGTTTTATACATGATTATCCAACACCATCCCCGACATCCAAGTGTTGCTCTTCAGACTTCACCCTCTCCCGCCTTCCTCCACCATGTAAGCTTGGGTCACTGGTTGTCAGACTCCATTGTCTTTGGCATTAGTCTTTGCTGCCCCATTTTTCTTTACATCCCACATACAAACATTTGGGAGAGATTGCGATTTGTGTCCGTTTCCTTCCGGCTGACTTTACTCAGTGTGATTCATAGTTTTCTATACCTAAGTATTTATTATATCTTGGAAAACATGGTGTATATCAATCTTGGAAAACATGGTGTATATCAAAGCAGTGAACAAGTCCTTGTGATTTTTAGAGAGAGGTTCTAATATCGAATGTTACTTAACGGAAGGTGTTCACCTATTAGATACCTGATGATTACAGCATAATTCTTCTTTCAGAGGGCTATTTCAGCACATTACAAGGATACTTTCATTCTCTCGATCTTTGTGTCCACAATCCTGATGTAGCAGCAAATTGCAATAATTAATTTTTCCTTATAGGTGAGTAGTGTTCCATTGTTTATATGTACCAAAGTTCCTTGTTCTTTCTGTTACAGAGTTTATTTCATTTCAGTGTAGGCACAGTGGTTTTCAATACTGTTTCATGATGCCACATTCTAGCACCGCACCCCTCCCCAGATGGACCGCTTCCTCCCCCATTGACCCACGGGGAGGACCGCCCCTCCCCCATGTACCCTCTCCTCCTCCTTCCCCTTTCCTTCTGTGTTAGGCTTCCTACTAAAGACCAGTTCTCAGTTTGTTTCCTTTGGGCATTTGTCACTCCCATACTGTTTCTTTATATCGCACATATGAGAGAGATCATTCTGAATAGAGGTGTTTGAACTAGGAGGCAGATGCCAAGATGTGGAATTGCTGAGTCATATGGAATCTCAATTCCTAGATATTTGAGAAGTGTCCATATTGTTTTTCAAAATGACAGTTTTTAAGCCAGCATTGATGGGGAAGTGGAGGACGCAGGGGGTGTCCCTTTCCTCCATATCAATGGCAGCACTGTTTGCTCAGTTTTGTTCTTTTTGATGTGTGTCATTTTTCACAATAGACAAAATCTTGGTTCTCAATTATATGACATTGATCTGAGTGTTATTCTAGTAACACACTTTTTGATTAAGATGGCTTTTAATATAATTGTATCACTGTATCACTGTCTTCCCGTTCATCATCGATTTGCTCAAGCAGGCTCCAGTAACATCTCCATATGTCCTGTCTCATGCTAGTAGAGCCCAAGGGCATCAGCTTGCTCCAGGAACACAAAGAGCCACAAACCATTCCATCAGGTCATGGGAATGAGGTCTATAATTGTACAATTGTTACTGGTATTGGCATGTCAAATACGACACGGGTAGCTTGCCAGGCTCTGCCGTGCAGGTGCGGGTAATATAATTGAATGTTGGGGAAAGTGAAGCCTCCCATCTTTCCCCCAAGATTTATTTGATTATTTGGTGGGGAGGGGGGTACATTATTCATACTGTACCATCGGTATAAAAATCCGTATAAATTTCAATAGCATTTGGTCTATGTCTTTTCAAATGTAATAGGTATTTTTTACAGGGACTGCATTGAATCTGGAGAGTGCTTTGGGTAGGCTTGCCGTTTTGACAATATTAATCCTTCCAGTTCATGGACTTGGGGTGTATTTACATTTTCTGTGTTTTACTTCTTTTAGCAGTGATTCATAGTTTTCTATATATAAGTTTTTATGTCTTTTTGTTAGGTTGCTTCCCAGTTACTTATTATTTTTTTGGGAGGGAGCACAATTATGAAAGCGATAGGTTTTAAATTTTTTTTAATTCTTCTAAAATCAGGCAGTTTAATGCTGCAAGTAGTAGATAAGAAATAAAGTGAGTACTTGCATATATTTGAATATGTATCAATTATCAGTCCTCTCTGATCCAATATTTGGATCCATATTTTATAACATTTTGAAGTGGCTACTATTATAAAACCAAAATTATAGGTTATAATTCACATCGATGCAGAGTGTTAGCTATCAATAGCAAATTAACTTTACAATAAAGGAAAAGTGTTGTAATAAAACACTGGCAGGTGAGTGCACAGATGACACCATGTTAGAATATATAATAAGAGACAGTAATCCCATAATTTCTATAAATGCAGTGACTTCTAATTCAGGCAGATAAAATATGCCCCTAAAAGCAAAAACAGACTCCCCAAAAAACCATGCAGTCTAAATTGTGGAATAGCATTGAAATTAGTGATATATTTTTCTAAAATGCTAAAATTTTCTGAAATGATAAAAATTTCTTGCAATCCTGGAAAACATGGTACATATCAAAGCAGTGAAAAAAGTCCTTGTGATTTTTAGAGAGAGGATCTAACATTGAATGATACTTAACTGAAGATGTTCACCTATTAGATACCTGAAGATTACAGTATAATTCTTCTTTCAGGGGGCTATTTTGCACATTACAGGGATATTTTCATTCTCTGATCTTTATGTTATAGTTAGTGCTGTCTGTCTCTTATTATTTCATTAATGAAATGTCTGAATATTTACCCTCTACAGTGATCTGCATAAGGCCCCATTGGGAAACACTGACTAAGACATCTCAGTTTTTCGATTTCTAATTGAAATGCTATTCGGAAAGTAAAGTCTCCATGTCATTTTAGTATTGGTTCTTGGTACTTCTGAGCTTTTGCAATAATGATGGGAATAGGAAAGAATGTTAATTTTATATTAAATTTTGCAAGCATTTTAGAAGAAAGTTTTTAATAATACTATTAAAAATGACAAATATAATAAGCTTATTACTACAAATAGAATTTATGGAGGGGATGAAAGAGCTCCAAATATCCATTTTGAGTTAATATCTGAATTTATTTTCTAATTTGGTTCTTTTTGTTTTTTTAGAGCCACACCTGGCAGTGTTCATATCTAACTCCTGACTCTGCACTCATTAGGAATAACTCCTGGTAGGGCTTGAGGAAACTTATGGGGTGCTTGGTATTAAACCTTGGGTCAGCCATGTAAAGGCATGTGCTTCATTGTATTATCTCTCCTGCCCCTATTTTTTTTCCTTTTTTTTTTTTTTGATGTTACAGGTAATTGTCAACTTTTTTTTTTTATTATTTTATTTATTTATTTTTTATTTTAACACTGTCAGATATATAATTACAAGATGTTCATAACTGGGTCTTAATCATACAGTATTCCAGCACCTGTCCCTCAACCTGTGCCCCATTCCCACCACCAATGTCCCCACATTCCCTTCCACCCACACCAGCCTGCCTCTATAGCAGGCACTTTTTCTTTTCCTCTCTTTTTTTCACTGTCTCTCTGTCTCTGTCTCTGTATCTCTCTCTATCTCTCCCTTCTCTTACTGTGGCTTGCCCTAAGAGGTTTAGTATATTCAATGCTGAGTTCAAGTCTGGCGTTACCATTTCCCACAAATAGTAGAAAACTGGTATATATTTATGTCCCTTTAATGAATACAGTCGTTCTATATCTGTCTTTTCCTTCGACTAATTATCAGCATGATAATCTCCATGTCCATCCATTTGCAAGTAAATTTCATGACTTTGTCATTTCTGACAGCTGCGTAGTATTCCACTGTGTAGATGTACTATGGTTTCTTTAGCCATTTTTCTGTCATCGGGCACTTAGAATGTTTTCAGATTCTGGCTATCATGAATAGAGCTGCGATGAATATAGAAGTACAGATAGTGCTTCCTTTGTGTGTTTTTGAGTCTCCAGGATGGATATATTCCCAGGAGTGGTATGGCTGGGTCAAATGGGAGATCAATATCTAGTTTTAAGAGGAATATTCATATTTTTCCAAAAGAGCTAGAACAGCCAGCACTCCCACCAACAGTGGATGAGAGTCTCTTTTTCCCTGCATCCATACCACCACCGGTTGTTCTTGCTCTTTTGGATGTGTGCCAGTCTCTGTGGCGTGAGATGATACCTCATTGTTTTTTGATTTGCATCTCCCTGATGATTAATGATGAAGAGCACTTTTTCATATGCCTTTTGGCTATTTGAATTTCTTCCTTTTTGGAAGTTTCTGTTCATTTCTTCTCCCCATTTTTTTGATGAGATTGGCTGTTTTCTTCATGTAATGTTCTACCAGTGCCTTATATGTCATGGATATCAACCCCCTTATCAGATGGGCTTTGGGTGAATATTCTTTCCCAGTGTGTGGGCCTGTCTCTGTATCTTGGTCACTGTTTCTTTTGAGGTACAGAAGCTTTTCAGTTTTACATAATCACATTTGTATATATTTGCTTCCATTTGCTTTCTCAGTGGTGTTTCATCTTTGAAGAAGCCTTTAGCCTTGATGTTGTAGAGCATTTTTCTATATGTTTTCTTTGATGTACCTTATAGATTCATGTCTGATGTTGAGGTCTTTAGTCCATTTTGATCTGACTTTTGTGCATGGCATTAGAAAGGGGTCTAAGTTCATTTTTTTACACATAGCTGCCCAGTTTTCACAACACCTTTGTTGAAGAGGTTTTCTTTACTCCACTTAATATTTTTTGCTACTTTATCAAAGATTAAGTGATTATATATTTGAAAATGTGTTTCAGGAAATTCAGTTCTATTCCATAAGTCAATAGGTCTGTTTCTATACTAATACCATGCCATTTTAATTACGACTGCTTTGTAGTAGAGTTTAAAGTTGGGAATAATGATACTTCCCATTTTCTTTTTCCCAAGAATTGCTTTAGTTATTTGTGGGAATTTATAATTCCATACAAATTTCAGGAGTGCTTGGTCAGTTTTTTTGAAGAACATCATGGGTATTCTTATAGAGACCACATTTAATCTGTATAGAGCTCTAGAGAGTATTACCATTTTGAAAATGTTAATTTTCCAAGTCCATGAGCAGGGAATGTGTCTTCATTCCCTCAGGTCCTCTTGCATATCTTGAAGTAACATTTTGTAGTTTTCTTTGAAGAGATCCTTTACATTCTTAGTCAAACTGATTCCTAGGTTTTTGATTTTCTGTGGTGCAATTATTAGTGGGATTGTTTCTTTAATACCCCTTTCTTCTCTTTTTGTTATTTGTGTATAGGAACTCCATTTACAGTTGGGTATTGATTTTGTACCCTGCCACTCTACTATAGGAATCTATTGTTTCTAGGAGCTTTTTGGTAAAGAGTTTAGGGTTCTTTATATATAATATCATGTCATCTGCAAATAGTGACAGCTGGACATCTTCCTCTCCTATCTGGATGCCCTCAATGTCTCCCCCCTATTGCAGTGCCAAGCACTTCCAGTACTATATTGAATAGAAGTGGTGAGAGTGGGCAGCCTTGTCTTGTCCTTAATCTTAGAGGAAGGCTTTCAGTTTTTCCCCCATTGAGAATGATGCTCACTGTAGGCTCTTGGTAGGTGGTGTTGACTACATTGAGGAAGGTTCCTTCAATTCCCATTTTACAGAGAGGTTTCTTTTACATGAACAGGGTGTTGGATCTTGTCAAATGTTTTCTCTTCATCTATTGATAAGGTCATATGTTTTTTATTTTTCTTATTGATATGATGTGTATGTTCATTGACTTGAAGATGTTGGACCATCCTGGCATTCCCGGAATGAATCCTACTTGGTCATGGTGTATAATCTTTTTGATGGGTCTTTGGGTTCTAATTGCTAGTATTTTGTTGAAGATATTAGCATCTGTGTTCATCAGGGAGATTGGTCTGTAGTATTTCCTTTATGTGATGTCTCTGTCTGATTTGGGTATCAGAGTTATATGTGCCTCGTAGAACCTATTTGGGTGTGTTTCTGTTTCTTCAATTTCCTGGAAGAGCATGAAAAGGACTGGGAGTAGGTCCTCTTTAAAGGTTTGGTAGAATTCACTGGTGAATCCATTTGGATCTGGGCTTTTGTGTTTGGGCAGACTTTTTATTACTCTTTCACTCTCCTTGATGGTGACAGGCTTATTCAGGTATTGGGGGTCTTCTTGTTTCAGTCGTGAGAGGCTATAGGAATTCCAGAATCTGTAAATTTTTCTAGGTTCTTTCTTTATTGGCATATCGACTCTCAAAGTAATCTCTGATGTTCTTTTGAATTTCTGTGGTTTCTGTTGTGATGTCCCCTTTTCATTCCTGATTCTATTTATTTGGGTTTCCCCTTTCCCTTTTCTTGTGAGTCTTGCAAGTGGTTACTCAATCTTGTTAATTTTTTCAAAGAACCAACTCTTGGTTTCATTGATGTTTTAGATTGTTTTTTGCTATTCCAGCTCATTGATTTCCACTCCAAGTTTTTTTTTTATTTCTTTCTTCCTACCTGAGTTGGGCTCCTTTTGTTAGTCATTTTCTAAGATATTAAGCTGTGAATTCAGACTGTTTATGATGGTCCTTTCTTCTTTTCTGATGAATGTTTGAAGAGCTATGAACATTCCTCTTAACACTGCTTTCACTGTATACCACAAGCTCTGATAGCTTGTATCTTCAGTCTCTTTTGTTTCCAAGAATTTTTTGTATTTCCTCTTCGATTTCTTTCATGACATGCTGGTTGTTCAGCAGTGAGCTGTTTAGGTTCCATATGCTTTACTCTCAATTTTTGTGTACGATTAACTTCTATTATCAGTGTATCATGGTCTGAAAAAATAGTTGACACAATTTCTATCTTCTTGATTTTATGGAGGCATGTTTTGTGGCTCAGCATGTGATCTATCTTGGAGTATGTTCCATGTGCTCTGGAGAAAAAATGTGTGTTCGGCGTTTTGGAGAAGAAATACCTTTTATATATCTACTAGCCATTTTTCTTCCATTTCTTCCTTTATGGCCAGTATTTCCTTAGTGAGTTTCAGTTTGTCCATTTACCAAGAGTTGATAGAGCAGTGTTGAAGTCTCCAACTACAATCATGTTGCTGTCAATGTCTTCTTTGAAGTCTTTTTGCTGGCCTTTTTTTGGATGCATATATGTTTAGGAGTGTAATTTCTTTCTGATAATGTGCTCCTGATTATTAACAAGTGACCTTCACTATTCCTTCTGACCTTTTCCAGCCTGGAAGTCTTTGTTGTTGGATACTAATATGGCCACCCAGCCTTTTTGAGGTGCTGTTTGAGTGAAGGATTGTTTTCCAGTCTTTAACTTTGAGCCTGTCTTTGCTTTGATTGCTTAAATGCGTTTCTTGAAGGCAGCAGATGTTGGTTCAATTTTTTTGATCCATTTTACCACTGTGTCTCTTAACTGGCACATTTGGACCAAGAGGTTATTGTCTTGGGATTTTGTCCCATCTTTCTGTATAAGTTTGTTGTTCTTTTTGTGTTTTGTCTTGTTTCAGAGTAGTTCTTTCAGCCCTTCTTTTTAAGGTTGTTTTTGAGTCTATGAAGTTCTGAGCTGTTGCTTATCCATAAGCTGTGTATCTGTCCTTCAAATCTGAATGAGAGTCTAGCTGTGTAAAACATTCTTGGTGATGCCTTCATTTCATTGAGTTTTTCACTATATCCCACCACTGCCTTCAGCCATGGTGGGTCTCTTCTGATAGGTCTGCTGAAAGTTGAATGGATGCTCCTTTGTATAAAGTTTCCTTCTTTGATCAAGAATTGTGTATCT
Source organism: Cryptotis parvus (assembly GCA_021461705.1). Taxonomy (NCBI): domain Eukaryota; kingdom Metazoa; phylum Chordata; class Mammalia; order Eulipotyphla; family Soricidae; genus Cryptotis; species Cryptotis parvus. The sequence continues at coordinate 650 of JAJIBD010010738.1, read as the reverse complement.
ATGGCATCCATTATTCTGACTAGAAAGTGTCTTGGAGTCTTTTTTATTGGGGGTCTCTTTTCTGCTGCTATCCTTCGGGCTTCTTGGATCTGGATGTCTGCATTCTTTAACTCTGGGAACTTTTCTGCAAAGATGTCTTTCTCCATTCCTTTTTGGGGTTGCCTCTCTGTCTCTCTGGGACTCTGATGATTCTTATGTGGTTCCTCTTGGATTCATCCCAATGATCTCTGTTCAGCTCCTGATCCATTTTTCGGTCTTTTTTCACTTGTTGCATTTCCCTGAGTACTTTCTGCTGCTCATCCTCATTCTCAATGATTCTGTCTTTTGCTGCTGTCATCCTGCTCTTGAGAGCCCCTATTGCGTTTTCATTTCATCTATTTAGTTCTTTATTGATGATATTTCTGTTTGTATTGTTTTCATTTCTGCTCTCATCTCCTCCCATAATTTATTGACCGCACTTTCCACTGCTTCATTTATGTCCTCCTGTTATTTTATTGGATATCCGTTCCATTTTGTCATTGACCTCATTAAAAATCCTCACCATTTCTTCTCTGAATTCTTTGTCAGAGAGATGTGTGTATTCTTTTTGAGTCTTCAGGGTTGTTTTCTTTATCTGCTCTTTGAGCTGGGGATCTGCGTTGTTTTTCATG
>JAJIBD010010737.1:0-67675 GCA_021461705.1 Cryptotis parvus | reverse complement strand
GTGGAGATGTGGGACACCCTGCTTGTCTTTGTAAAGTTGGTTTTATAGGATTTTTAACCTAAGCAGTCTCCAAGTGGGGCTTCAATATAGCAAGAGTCCATTGCTATGACTTTGTCAAGGGGAAGAGTTTGAAACTTTATGTTTCCACCTTCATGTCTTAGCACAACCCTTTTGTTCTTGATTGAGTTTCTCTCCAGAGTGGGGGAGATCCAGTCTTCTCTGAGTCTGTGCTGGCATCAGTTAGTCTTAGCAGACTTTAGATCTTGTACCCACAAAGATGGTCCTCAATAAGGCAATAATGCATTTAGCTCCTTTAGAGCTAGTGACAGAGTAACTTCTTCAAATCCCATCTCGGTTTTGTTATGTCCCAAGAACTCAGTGCCTTGCACTGCCCTTCCCATCTACCTCAATGCTTCACTAGTGTATTTTTAAAAAAGATGAAGTAGACAGGGCATAGGGGCATATTCATTCACACTAACTTCAAGATAGTGGCTGCCTCTGGGGACAGGGGATCGAGGGGGCTGAGGAGGAACATAGAAGTTGTATTCATCTTGGCCCCCTGTTCTTGCAATATTGTGTTTCTTGAGAAGCCTGAGTTAGATTTTGTTTTGTTTATTATTTATTTATTTGTTTGTTTGTTTGTTTTTTGCTTTTGGGTCACACCCAGGTTACTCCTGGCTCTTTGCTGAGCAATTACTACTCCTGGCAGTGCTTTCGGGGACCATATGGGATGCTGGAGATCGAACCGGGTCGGCTGCATGCAAGGCAAACACCCTCCCCACTGGACTATCGCTCCAGCTCCTGAGTTAGATTTTGGAAAACTTCTTATGGATAAAGTGCATAATGAAGTCATAAGTATATAAAGGTTTGCTTCACTTTCGTTACCATAAGGAAAGAAAGCTATGAGGTTCATAACTTTTCATGCTACCTGAAATATGGCACTTGGACACACTGAATCTTTGACATGGAAGGAGTCTATGCAGGCAGCACTATCCTTGAGGGGACACTTGAGCCTCTGCCAAGAGGTACCCCTTTGGGTATCCAGGAGGAAAGACCGCAGTCTTCGGCTCTGGAGACCGAGACCCTGTGAGGATCTGAGAGAACAGGCCTCAGGAAGTGCGCCCCATTTCCCACCCAAAGTCTCTGCCCTCTTTGCCCTGTCACATTTCCCCCACACCTCTCAGCTCTTCATAACACCTGGCATGAAAGGCTAAGGCTTAATTGCTTTGGGTTCTCCATTTCCTTTTGAAGGTGCCCCACATTATATAACTTATGTTAAACACATTTATATGCTTGTCTCTTGTTAATCTGCCTTTTGTTACAGGAACACCAGCAAGATCATGGAAAAGTAGGGAGGGAAATAAAATGTTCCCTTCCTCCAAAAGCATAAAAGAGATCGGGCTGTACAGTGACTAGACTGACCACACTGACCATCATTCTTCAGTAGTGATGGCAAATAAACCTCTTAACTTTTTATTTTTTTTTTGGGTCACACCCAGTGATGCTCAGGAGTTACTCCTAGATCTGTGCTTAGGAATTACTCCTGGCACTGCATGGGGGACCATATGGGATGATGAGGGATCGAACCCTGGTTGACCACATGCAAGGCAAACACCCTACCCACTGGACTATTGCTCCAGCCCTCCCTTAAAGTTTTTAAGCTTGGTAATGAACCAGAAACATTAACACCAGAGTTCAACAATGCTGAAAAGACACCTGCCGTCTATGCTCATTGCAGTGCTAGTCACAATAACCAGAATCTGGAAACAACCTGAGTTTTCAAGAACAGATGACTGGATAAAGAAACTATGATACATCTACACGGGTGGAATAGTGGGCAGGAGCCAGGAAAAATGAAGTCATGAGATTTGCTTATACATGATGGACATGAAGAGTATCATGATAAATGAAATGAGCCAGAGGGAAGGGGGCGAGACATAGACTCATTACACTCAACTGTGGGATATACCCAAGGACAGTAGAAACAAGAGCCGGGAGATCTGGTCCATGGTTAAAAGCTTGCAACAAGTGTGTGGGGGGGGGAGGGCATTTAGGTCAGAGATGAAGTCATGACAATGACAAAAGTATGACCACTATGATGGCTGGAAATGGTCACTCTGGACAAGAACTGAGCGTCAAAAGGAGGTAAAGCGGACACACATTGATGGCCTTTCAGTACCTGTGTTGCAAACCACAATGCCTCAAAGTGGGGGACAGCAGAGAGAGAGAGAGAGAGAGAGAGAGAGAGTTGTCTGCCATAGAGGCCAGTTGGGGGGGTGGTGGGAAGAAAACTGTGAACACTGGTGGTAGGAAATGCGCTGGTGAAGGAACATGTGTTGGAAACATTGTATGACTGAAACCCAACCGTGAAAAACTTTTAACTCTTTATCTAATGGTGATGCAATAAAATTATATAATATACATAATATGATATGTATACATATATATATTTATCAGAGATCATGCCAACTTGTAAGATAACTTACATGCTATGTATTCAGGGATGGAGCAACAGTACAATGAGTAAGGAGTTTGCCTTGCATGTGAAAAACCTGGGTTTGATCCCGGCATCCCATATGGTCCCCTGGCACCACCAGTAGTAATTCCTGACTGCAGAGGCAGAACTAGTCAGGAGTGAGCCCCTGAGCACTGCTGGGTGTGGCTCACCCCCAGGCCCCATAAAATTCACTGAAAAACATAATACTACTCAGTAAATGTCACTTTCTTAATTGCCTTCCCCTTCTAGCTTCTTACCTATATTTTAGAGTTTGTTTTTGGGGGCCACATTTGGTGCAGTATAGGGGCTATTCCTGTCCTAAGAAATGGAGGTGCTCAGGAAACCATATGTCCCTTGGGATTCAATCTCTGGGACTGTTAGGTGCAGGGCCTTACCTCCCTGCATTACCTCTCCAGCCCTTTCCAATATTTTTAATGGTTGAGATACTCTGGAGATTTGGCATTACTGTAATATTTTTAGATTAGGGCTGAGGAGAAAATAATGACCCTGACTTCTCTGTTACATTCAATAAATTATAATCTAAATATTGGCACTTTAGGATTAGAGCTAGATTATATTCTTGAATATGTAGACCATGTTGGCTGGCATTGGTTTTTTGCTGCTTCTTTGTAAGAATGCCCTCCCAATAGCCCTTACAATTTGGTCATTTTTTTCAATGAATATATCATTTCCTTCTGTAATGCTCTCTTCCCCTCACACCCACGCAAGGTTTGTCTTCTCTGTGTCCTCACATCACTGTATACTACAACCTACTTAACGCAAAATGGAGTACACCATGTGACAATGATCTATTTGTGGATTGACTTCCCCCTATTGGCTATAAAAGGGCAAACTGTGTATTGCAAAGTATGTCAGTGTTTATTCAGTTCCTATCCTGGGCCGGGTGCATACCAGACATCTAATAAATATTTATTGAATGAAGAAACAAACACATTTTAAAAATCACCCACCACCCATCCCCAGGTACTTGCAAATTATATTCATTTTTTTGTCATGAATCTTGACATTGAATGGTGAACTTAATGTCGTACACATATATGCACTGATTTTCAGAGTGATATACCTGAAACTTAAAAAGATTATAATGCAATGATACTGAATGAAAAAGGAAGAAATCTCTTACATGCTAATTACCAGTCTCCTCTGAGGAAGCAGCTGTAATGAACCTTGAAGAAAATGATCTAGAACTTAAAACTGTGCATGACAGCCACTGTTAACTGTGAAATCTTGGGCACGTCATAGAAACTCTTTGCTCTTGCCTTTCATGTACAAAATAAGATTAAGGATGGATTTGTAGCAAGGATTAAATGAAATAAGATATAAAAAATCCTTGCATAGATACGTCACAATCATTTATTGATTACTTATTTTCATTAGTTAAAAACTTCATTAAGGGGGGCTGGAGCAATAGTCCAGTGGGTAGGGCTTTTGCCTTGCACGAGGCAGACCTGGGTTCAATCCCCAGTATTCATATGGTCCCCTGAGCACTGCAAGAGTAATTCTTGAGTGCAGAGCCAGGAGTAACCCCTGTGCATTACCAGGTGTGAACACCCCCAAAAAATTAATTAAACAAATAAAAGTTCAGTTAGGATAGAGCTGGAATGAGAAAAGTACTTGTCATGAAAGAGTTGAATCTTTTATGCAAGAAACTAGATGATTCCAATCATCCAGGGAACTCCGTGAAACTGCTTTTATTTTACCAAACGCTTTATTTTAGATTCTATGATTATCACTAGCACTAAAACAAACCTGTTAACAAAAAATAAAACTAAGTAAAACACCTTAACCTCAAAGGCATTACCAGTAATAAATAACTTGAAAGCTGGTGGTGGAGGGGCAATAAGCTTGTCCACCCAAAGCATAAACATTAACACTATTGTAAACCATGTCACCTCAATCATAATAAAATTAAATTTTAAAAAAAGAAGATATATTGCCTCTATAATGGGGGTGTTGTCTATAAATCAGGTAGAAAAATAAACAATTAAATGACTCATTAATGTGAAATACTGACAAATCGTGTTTCCCATGGCCCTACAATTGGTATTTTCAGAAGCCCTAGTAAAATGTAACTACACTGTGTCTCACCCAGCAAATGAAGGAAGTTTCTTCCAAGCTTGCAGAAGTGATTAGAGTACATTTAGAGATGGAGGTTTACAGAGTCAAAGAGATTTTTCACCTTTAACAAAATTGTGATGGGTTTTTTTAGTGAATGAACTCCCAGGCACTTAGCATGCTGTGTCCTCACAAAAATTTCCAGGGAGGTTTTAAAAAGAATGTCTTGGTGTGATACTGCCATCTACAGCCAGAATGTTCTATAGGTTCCGACAACATGATTAAAAAAAAAAAAAGAAAAAAAGAACCATTCTAGACTAGGCCTGTCAGAAGATACGTTAATGTTTTGGGCTGTTTCACTTGGGAAAGGAGGTACTCCGGGGTTCTCAAAGAGCTTTTGGCTGGGGTTGCTTCTGATTACCAAGGAACTTGCTTTATTCTCACTTCAACAAAACTCTCCTACAGAAGAGGCTTCCAACTCCTTAGGTGTCATCCTGGATTTTCACAACATCTATTGCTCTCAGATGGCATTTCCATAAACATCTTGTTAAAGTGGTATCTGAGAACCCTGATGAAGGGGACTCCTGCAGAGTGAAGTCACAGAAAAGAGCGCCTTAAGCAGGTGAACCAGCCCCTGGCTGCTTTGTTGGCTTCTGCTCCTTCCTTCCTAGGTGACAGCAAGCAGAGAAGCAACAGAAAGGAAGAGGACAGCAGAGGGCATCAGCCTTTTTCTCAAGAGAACAATGGTGTCTCAGTGAGTAGCTTTTGACTCATACAAAAAAAACACATTTATAAAACCCAGAGCAGTCTCAGAAATAACCAGTTCAATTTGACAAAAATGAGGAATTGTGCTGGCTGTTTTGAGTCTCAAACTTGTTTCCAAGGTTATTTTTTCTTAGCTAAGCCTTTAAGCTCTCTAATTGTCCTACAGTGTTTGAATTTTTGAATTTTCATGGCTCTCATAAAGCATCATCTTACTTTGCTCAAGTTAATTTTCCTTTTCATCTAGCTCAAAGCTCATTTCAGAGTAAATTTAAAAAAAATCAATGCTCACAATTTTTCTTTAAAAAATACCACAAATTAGATTATTTGGATGTTACAGTATTTCATTGCATCTAGGTTAAGCGTTCAACAAGTTTGGGGCCGGAATGATGGTACAGTGGGTAGGGCATGTAGCCTTGTATGTGGCTAACCTGGGTTTGACCCCTGAGCATCATCAGGAGTGATCCTTGGTTGCAAAGCCAGAAATATATCTAATATCACCAAGTGAGGCCCAAACACCCGAACCAAAACAAAAAATATATATAACTAGTTTCTTAAAAGTGGATAAATATTAGAAAATGTGCAAATTATGCTGAAATGATTCGTTTTTAGAGAGAACAGAGAGACAGTACATGGGCAACGTGATTGCCTTGTACACGGCCAACCCCATTTTTGATTCCCAAAACTGAATATGGTCCCTTGAGCACTGCTAAGAGTGACCCCTAAGGTCAGAGCCTTAGCTCTGAGCACAACCATGTGTGGTTCTAACCACACCCCTCACCTTTAATCTTTTAAAAAAAATGTTAGATTCAAAAACATATCTTCAGGAGACAGGATATATCTGATTAGTTGGTATTATACCACTATTTTTTCTTTTTTTTGGCCAGAGGAAACCACATAACTTGTCCACTCTTTATTTTCCTTTAACAAGTTCTAAAAAGATAAAGATAAGTAACTAATTCAAGGTAATTTCAAGTAATTTGTAGGAACACTTATAAGTGTTCCTACAAGGCTTCAAGGTTATTAGAGCCCGCCCTTTTTTAACCTTTTTAATGACAAGTTTACTTCAGATTCTTCATCTGTAAAATGGGTATAAATTTCTCAAATTTAATAGTGAGAGACTAACTTATGAGGAACCATTTAGTTACTAAAAGATCAACTGGAGGAAAATGAAGTGCCCTAATGGAAAGTTTATGTCAGCGTATTAAAGAGCAGTAGATTTTATCTTAATTTGTAATGGTAGTATTATGTTTTTATTATATTTTATAGCTTCAATTATACAAGTTGTTAAGGAGTCATTCAGGGAGGTGGTAAGTTATTCAGTTTGTTTATAAAACAGACTGCTGGCAAGTTTTATGCAGAAAAATCTAGTAAACTCTTCCGTAACTGAGCTTGTGAAATAGCATAAAATATTAAACTCTAAATTATTATTACTTATCACTTCAATTCATGTCTATGTCTCAAAAATACTATCAGACTTTATGGATACAAGAGTGTATTATTATCTGCTATCAGATTTGGTGGGGGCATGAATTAATCACTAGAATTCTAAATCTATGGAGGGGGCAGGCATTTTTTAAATGATTCTTAATTAAACAAAACAAAATTAATTCTGAAATATATAAGTTCTTGACAGCTCCTTACTCATCTTTTAGGATATTTTGTAATACACATATACTTTTAACTTTCTATATTATGGAATCAAAAAGATTTTCAACGAATATATTGTAGATTGAATTTCCAAATAAAGCGATAGTGTATCCATAATATATCCAATTACTTTACTAACTCTTAATAGTTTACATTATTATAACTGAAAATGTCTTAAACAAAATAACGATAGATAGATAGATAGATAGATAGATAGATAGATAGATAGATAGATAGATAGATAGATAGATAGATAGATAGATAGATAGATAGATAGATAGATAGATAGATAGATAGATAGATAGTTGCAGAGCCTGGCAAACTACCCATGTCATATTTGATATACCAAAAAACCAATAACAATTATAGACCTCATTCCCATGACCTGAAAGAATGGTTTGAGGCTCTTTGTGTTCCTGATGCAAGCAGATACCTTTGGGCTACACTAGCATGTGACAGGAAGTGTGGAGATGTTACTGGTGCCCGCTCGAGCAAATCGATGATGAACGGGAAGACAGTGATACAGTGATAATATATATATAGCAGACGCACAATACCAAATCCATTAATCAGAAGCAAATAATTTTTTTGTGTGTTTCTTATTTGTTTGCTTTTGGGTCACACCTGGAAGTTCCAGAGCACAGAAACAGGAATAATCAATCCTCAAGGAGCACAAATTCAGAAGCCAAAAACAAACAAGATACATCATCAGTGTTAGTTGTACAATTCTGTAAATATACAATACAATCTTGAATTATGTACTTTACGAGGGCAAGTTTTATTATATGTAAATTATATCTTAAGAAGTTGTTTTTAAAAACCACACTAACTAAATGTTCTGTAAGAAAATCCTGCTAGAAAATACATGCATTTGCCTTGTTAGTATCATCCTGGAAGAGTATATACAAAAGTGAAATAAGCAAGACAACTGTTTGCTGTATGCAAGATTAGAGATACAATCTGTTTAGAGTAGGCTCCCTTCTGGAATGTAGTCACTAGTCTCCAATTCTAATCTCAAAGATTTGTGTGAAATTTCCACCGATGTAAACCAATGTTCACTAACTACGCTACAAATAGAGGGCACATATTGGTAATTCTGTTCTATACTTTTATTTTAAAGAACTTTTTTTTTTGGTTATAACTTTCATCTGTTTTGGCTTAGCTGACAAAGTGTCAAGAAAAGGTTGTGCTGTCCTCGAGATCTTTCTTTTGGGGATGAGGGTGGTGTGCCCCAAAATATGCTTAAGAGCCCTAACAACCTCTTCGAGCCATTTAGTCAATGCAAGAGACCGGAGGCAGGGGCGGAGTGATAGCCCAGCGGGCTGGCCGGCCGGGTTCGATCCTCGGCATCCCATATGGTCCCCAGAGCACCACCAGGAGTGATTCCTGAGTGCAGAGCCAGGAGAAACCCCTGAGCGTCGCCGGGTGTGACCCAAAAAGCAAAAAAAATAAAAAGAGACCGGAGGCAGCGGGTTTTACCTGGGTCACTCAGGCAGCTCCTGGGGACCTCCCGGGATGCACCCAGCAATGCTTGGCGGAACAGCCTTATCTTTCTTTAAAGTGAATGTGGATAGAAATATGAAGGTTTCTCCAGCACAAGCATGGGAATCTGAGTTCAAAGCAACTTTGGGAAAATAAATAATGCAGGCATTGTCCACTGTGGTTTTTTGTTGCTGTTCATTTTCGTTTTTGCTTTTGCATTTCATTATTTACTTAGATGTTTAAGTTCTCACACTAGGCTTTTACAAGCTGATGAACACTGAAATTATTTCTCCCGTAAAACTACCACGCGCTGCCAGACACTATAAACATAGAGCTGAACTAACATCAATATACGTCACCATTTTATCAATTCACATAATATAACAAATCATCAAGTATCCAAATATTAAGTTACACAGCTCAAAAGCCATATAAAATATTAGATATATGCTCTATTCATTAGCACAATCCTACTATTTTTTGCAAGTGGTTGGAGAAAAATCACATTTCAAAGAAATATAAGTTGGTAAACAACTTCAGATAAGTATAAACACATTTAATTAATAAGTTTTTATGATTAAGAATTGTTTGAGCTACAAGAAGGATATCTCCTGGCAGGGCCCATTGGGATTTTAGAGAGGGAAAAGTTAAAAGAGTGAGTTTTTCTAAAGGACAAAAGGTTTTGATAGCATTGCAGAATCTTAAGTGTCTGAAGCTTTTAGAGATGATTTGGAGAAATCCACTGACCTCCATGCTAAAGATAAACACAGAGAACCCAAAGAGGTTATGTCATGGTTTCAGGTCACGGAGCGACATGTGAGTGGAAGGGTGGAGAGCAGTTCTCTGGGGTCTCTAATCAACATTTTCACAGGGAAGATAGTTTTCATATGGAAATAAAATATTAGAAGGCACCCCCAATTAAAATTAGCCTTTCATGTAGACAACCCCCTTAAACAGCAGGGGCTTCAGTAGCTTTTTTTTTTTTAATTATGAGTTATTTTTCAGTTATTTTAGTTTGAAGGGAGCACAGTGGTATTCACATGTTGGGGTGGGTTAGGGGCACTGCTGGTACTATTCAGCAGGCAGTGGAGGTCTGAGTGTTCAGCACTTAGAACCCAGGACCCATGGGCTGGATTTGGGCCCAGTGGAGCTGAAGGATACCAGGACCACTTTGGTGACACTTGGTGGGGGACATCTTGCAGTACCAGAGATCAAACTTGAGGCCTTGTGTATGAAGGCCGGCACTCCAGTCCTTTTGTACTATCAGCTCGCTCCTTTTATTCAGAAGAGGAACAGGGAAGGGTTGAGTCATGCTTAAAAGTGCTCAGGGGACCATGTGGTGCCAGGGATAAAAATGGGCTGGCAGCATACAAGGCAGTGCATTAACCCTATAGTTTCTTTCCAGCCTCTTATTTATTTGTTTGTTTGTTTGTTTGTTTGTTTACAATTTTTGCTTTTTTGGGTTCCATCTGGCGATGCTCAGGCGTTACTTCTGGCTTTGCACTCAGTAATTACTGTAACTACTCCTGGTGTTGGGTGGTGGGATGCAGTGATTGAACCAGTTGGCTGCATGCAAGGCAAATGCCCTAGCTGCTGAACCATCACTCTGGTCCCTCTTATTTATTTTTAATGCTTTTTCACGCAATATTTTGTGAGATTTTTGTAATTCATCTCATAATGAAGACAATAAGATGTGGAGAGATTAAAGAGGGTTAAGAGAAGCCTCAAATAGCATCGGCACCATCTTTAGGTTCCACTGTGCTTCAGGAAACCTAAAAGGAGTTTCAAAAACTGGCCATTTGACCAAACCATGATATGAATATTATCAGAATCCTAGTAAGGGTGTACATGGGAAACACCATTCTAGACAAGTTTCATAGCTTATACCAGACGCCTCTTAAAAAAGTTTTTATAGTTGAACCTAATAATTCTATCTGGGAACCAATGGAACATAAATAAACAAAAATCCAGAAATAAAACTTTGCAGAAAAATGCTCATTACAAGATTATTTACCATGATGAGGAGGGCACACATCAATGAGAGTATATGTGAGAATACCGCAGTCTATTTATTTGATGATTAATCACTATAGCTTATAACATTTAGAAGAATTTTATGAAAAAACATTCTTATGTAATAATAACACTAAGTTTTAGAAACAATATCTAAACTTTTACAAATGGAATATATTTTAAAATACAAAGCCCTGTGCATAGAAAAATATATTTGCTTCTTTTGGTCAGTAAAAATATGGGTGGTTTTTCTTAACATAGTTTTTTAATAAAATTATGCATTTCTTTCATAGTACTCTTTTAATATGTTATTATTAAAACAAACCTAAAATGCTCCAACCAATCGGAAACCAAGTTGGAAAACTGGAATTAGAATCTGTCATAGGAATTTACAGGCTTTGCGTTTAGATGCCTTCCCACTACATCACGTTAAAGTTTTTGCCAAGTGCAGAACCTCATCCAATTATTGTCTAACGTGATATACAGTTCTCTAACAGTCTACAAAATACCATTTACTCTAGAGCTTATAAATACTTTGTTCTTTTGATTTGCTTGATCAGACGGTACCGATTAAAAGCAAACGGCATGTTTCCCAAGCTCAGTTCTGGTGGAGAGACTCTCCTAATGGTTTCCTGGGAGTGGTCCTCATTCATGTTGGTCCCTCTATTACTGAGCACAGTCATGTTTTCTTTTGTACTAAGACAGCATCTGAATTCACATACAGGCCCCTAATTCCTCACATCCCCAAATCCCAAGTTTCAAAAAAATAGGACACACAGATCTGAAATGACAGCCATAATTCTGTCACAACAGGAGTCCAAAAAAAAAAAAAAGAGAGAGAGAATAAAATATGATTTCAACAGAAACACAGATCCAAGACCACCGGGTAAATGAGAATGTTCTGAATGAAGAGAATTTGTTAAAGAGTTTTGAAATTCCTGAACCTCACCTTTGGCGAATAGAAGGCCAGATAGGAAAAACCTTGTCTTAGGTCCCAACATTGGAAACCTTTCCTGACTCCGTCTCAGTGAGAGGGCAGTGAAGGCAAACTGACAACTGAGTTTCTGCTGCCAGAGATTTGCACATCAATCAATGAGACTCCACATGGCAAGTGCTGTCAGTGATCCTGTCACTTGGAATCAACGTCACGTTACATCTCTGCAGTAGAAATGGGTTTTCTCCCCAGATTCACAAGCAGACGATTTACGTTCATCTGCTGGCAGCATGACACTGCCTCCTGCTGCCTTTAGGGTGATGATACACACTTGAGAGGGAGCGCCCTTAGAAAAGGGAAGACTTAATCCTTAGCAGAGCCTGCGTGCGTGCTTGTGTATACCTAGTTTCCCTACGTTTTGCAAACGGTTTTAAATTTCGCCTCACTCACTTCCACATGTAAGTCTACCACCCTCTTTGGCATTAGAAGTCTTTTATTAGCAAGCAATTTCTCATGTGCTTTTGCAATTCTTTACATGTTCACTCCTGGAAGCACTTGCCTTCTCAGCACTCATACCATCACCTCACAAAAGCCACACAAGATAGTTTGGGAGCAGTTATAGCCACGGAAGATTCCAAAGTGTAGATGCCAGGGAGAAAATGACGGGTGTCAGATATACCCTAATGGCATAACCTTCAGTGGGAAATAAAGCTGCTGACACACAAATACAAGTTGGCTTTTTAGTATCATTTCAGATCCTGTATGGAGGAAAAGTGCATGTCTGGGAGCAATCACACTCAAGCAGCTATCTCCCTCTGAAGCAATTTTGTGGATCTAAAGTGAGAAAAAGAAGTTTTGACTTTTGACATGACTGAATAAATTCTGAGGTACTATTTGATTCAATCAGGTTACTTCTCTTGAAATAAATCCAGCATGCTTACACTCTTAATCATATGCTAAAAGAATGCATTTGGAAATCTCATGATGAGCTAATTAGTTTTTTTTAAGGTAGGGGTAGGTGAGTGTGAAGAACTGTGGTAGGAAATCACGTGCCCTTGTTCTTCCTTTTTCTCCAAATGTCTGACCATTTTTCTGATTTTGAAGATGTGCTTTGGGGAAATGGTTAGTTTTGGGAAAGTTTTAATACTTGTCTTGTATGCTAAAGTAACTGCCTTTGAACACATTCTGAATGTTCTTTATGTGCTCAGAGTTGGTTAAGGAAAGACAGTTATCTTCTCTGGCCTCAGAGCAAATCGTGAAGAAGATAGGGGTATAAGACAAAAATCACAGCATATTCCCCAATTCCTGAGACGCAAAATAGCCCTTTCTTTAAGATTGACGATAGAGCTCTGGTTTTCTACTTCTCTGCTCTGAACTATAGCACTTATTGTCTACTTTGGCACATGTGACTACATTCAATCATGGGTATTCTCTCATTCCAAAGTGCATATTTTGTTTCCAAAACAGGACTGCTTAAAGATAATCTTGAGCATACGGTAGTCCCTCTAGCCCAAAGAAATGGAATTTTTATCTTTTTGCCTTACACATCTCAGCAACAACGCTAACAAACTTTAAAGAGTATTAGAGAATTTACATGTAAATACTATGCAGCCCTTCAGAGGTTGGAAGCACTAGATATTGTAGTGGAGAGCAACTTTGTAAGATTATTAACCAAGCATTTCAGACGTGAAACTGTATAAGTCTAGACATGTTTCACTTCTGAATATTTTATTCTTTCTTCCTTTTATTGGCTTAAGCCTAATGCTGAACATTCTGTGACTCAATTAAAATGAAAGAAAAAGTGACATTTTCAGTTTGAATAAGAATTACCTTACCATTTGGCAGCACCATTTTTTCCCTCAGTGTACAGAATGTTTTTTCATTCTAACACGCCATTTTTTATGCCCTGAGTAGAAAGACTGTTAAAGGTAAACACCGGGACTAATCTCCAGTTAGGAAAGCATTTGATCACGGGCTTTGCTTTCCATTTGAATCAGAACATTCTTTGAGAAGAGAGCAAGCCCTCCCAGGGTAGAAAGCGAAGACTCATTTCTGTTGTATACACAGTTAAACCTTCTATTATGTGTCCGATTAAGAATTATATTTGCTTTTGTAGCGCACTATCTCCTGATCTCTTAGATCATGCTTCTTATCCTATCCTCTTTCCCAATAAGTAACATTCAAATCCCAGCGCCCATAGGTCTGCTAGCAAACACTACTTCCCTCCAGCTTGTTTTTCTATTTTTTAAAAAAATTTTTATTATATCACCTTGAAACATACAATTACAAAGGTGTTCATAATTGGTTCTTGGTAATACAGTATACCAGCACCCATCCCTCCACCAGTGCCCCATTTCCACCACCAATGTACCCCCCCCCCTCCCGCCCACCCCCCATGCTGCCTTAATAGCAGGTACCCCAGTTTCCTCTCTTTCTCTCTCTGTCTCTCTCTCTGTCTCTGCATCTCTCTCCCTCTTATTTTACACATTGTGGCTACCCTGCAGATATTTAGAGTTTATCACTTAAGTCTCTTTGTGTATATTCAATGGTGAGTTTTAATCTGCCATTACCATTTCCCACATTTAGTAAAACACTGGTATCTATTTATGTCCTATTAATGAATGCAGTCATTCTATATCTGTCCTTTTCCTTCTGACTAATTTCACTCAGCATGATAGTCTCCATGTCCATCCATTTGCAGGTAAATTTCATAATTTCATCTTCCAGCTTGTTTTTCTATTTTTTTTTTTTGCTGTGGCACTCAAGGGCGCAAGCACACAATGAGAATCTAAAATTATTCCAATGCAAAAATTTAAGTGGAAAAAAAACAGTTGTACGTCACCCAAACTCATGACATGTTTAAGTATACATATTGAATAGTTTTTTTTCTGAAAAGGTATACTCTTTAAGCCATAAATAATTTTTTTAATGGTATGGAAAGTCTGGAAGCAAATAATAGGCAAAACAATTACTTCAAAGCAATAACAAAAACTGATGATCAATAATCATTTTAAGATACAAATTAAGCTCATTTATCTTGTTGCATATTGATGTAACGCAACCATTGCTCTCCCATTACTTCCCCCTTCCGTTTGCTTTGTTGTATGAAAACTGGACCAGCACAGACTGTTTATGGTGTGTAAAGATTGCCCACTGTTGAGCACCAGGGATCACAAACTAGACTGGTCCCTGGTTTGAATCTGGGATCACAGTGAGTATATGGGATGGTACCAGGAATCAGAATAATCACCTCATGCCTGCACAACACGTGCTCTACTCTATTACTATTCCCAGAACTCTGCAATATACTTGGAAGAAAATTCGTTCGATTTGTAATGCCTGACACCTGTAATGATGACATATTTCATAAACATTAGCAAAGAAGTAAAAAGAAAAAGAATGATTGACTGAATGAATGAATAAATGGCCAATGAATCTAAATATATGCTGTCATTTATGCATAAGCCTGTAACTTACCACTGAGGTTTTAGTTTGCAGACGTATCAGAAACAAAGATCTAGGAGGCAAACAAGAAAAAATCAGAAACCAAACACAAGAGTAAAGGGATACTCTTTACTCTGGACTGGAGCATATGCTTGAATGCAAGAGCCCAGGGTTTGATCCCCACAGACAATGTCGCCCTGGCATTACCCCCAAGCAACACTTGGGGAGTGGCCCTTAAGTACTGCCAGATGTGGCCCATTCTCCCACCCTCCCTACAAAAAAAGAAGTCTAACCTTTAAGTTAGACTTCTTGAAACTAATATTGAAGTCATTTGCAAGTAAATACTTGAGAGGAAGTTAGTTGAAAATATCATTTTAAAAGCAAACTCCTAGGTTTTTGGAAAGGTCAGTGTATATTCTTAGAAGTTTGTGAACTTTATTGTCAAAAATTCTTCAACTTTTGTTTCAAAAAACTATTATTTTTCATAAAATTATTTCAGGATCCTAATTAGTCATACACTATATACAAATTAAAACCTGTTGTTCCTCTATAGCATACTTAATTTTTACAGTCCCAAGTCCAGAGGAAAACCACAGGGAAGCTGATATTGCTGAGAGCACATTTGGAGTTCCCATTGGGAGCTGGGTCAAGAATACCCCCAGAAGTGTGTTTATTGAGGGCAAGTCAGAAAAAATCTTGGCATGTGTTATCAATTTGAGAACAAGCACATGTATCCTTACTGGTATCAGGCAATTTGTTAGACCCAGAGGCAGGATTCTAAGTGATGTACTAACAGGGCAAAAATAAGATAACCATTTTAAAAAGCACATCATTAGATTCAGAAGAAAAAACACTGCCCCAAATAGTTTATACACAAAACACACCACCTTGTGGAATGAAAGATAAATGCTTTCCTATGTTCTGCCACTTAGAATGATGTCATCACTGTGATTACAAGAAGAAGGAGTTTCTTAGCCCCAGATGGTCACCATACTTTCTCTGGTAGCTCTAGTGTTCATAAGCTACTATAATTTTTGTTCAATTCAATTGTAGAAAAACACATTGCCTTTTTGTGCTAATATGGGTGGATGAGCACACTTTCTCTTATCAGTCTCTTCAGTCTTTGCTGATGTGTTTTTCTCTATGATTTATTATTCTTTTAGTATAGTGGTTATAATCTTTAGATGAGAAAAGATTTTTAGGGAACTGATATTTTCTAAGTGTAAGTCAGATAGCATTGTAAAGGTTTATTCAACTCATATTTAAACTAACACATTTTCCACAATTTAACACATTTACCTGGATGGTTTCACTCATAGGTAGGATATAATAACTACAGCAAACAAATTGGGGGAAACCCTCAATAACGACAACAACAAAACTAATTCCTAGACTCAGTGAAAAGATCCTGATTATGGATAGGAGGAGGCGGGAAGTGGGGTTTTCTTGGAAAAGGATGCCTCTCAAACTTTTAAGGTAAGTGTACTGCACCCTAGATCCATGCATAGGTGTTCAGCTCTAGTTCTGAAATTCTATAGTATTGAAAACCAACAAATTAAGAAAAGAGAGAAAATGAAAAGATATTGCTTTACTTCCTACCTACATAAAGTGGTGTGCCGTCTAATTAATGAGGAAAGATTGCATAATTCCTTTTTGTTAATATTTATAAACTAAATAACTCTCTGAATTTACCATTATCCATATATCAGTTCAGAAACCATGTGGCTTAATACCATCATTTTTTGAAGTTAGGAAATTAAGGCCTGAAAAGATTTAGCAAATCACCCGAGGTTATAATGCCATTTAATTTGACTAAACTAAGACCAAATCCCAGGCACATTTTTTATACCCTCTAGTGTATTTTCTACTATATGCCACAATATTGCTTAGGAGTGGAGTGAATTTTAAATGGACTTTCCAGATGACAAAATTCATTATGCTTAGTAACCATGCTTCTTATTCAAAAGCTACCAATCTCTCATGATTTTACTATTTTATGTCTTAAAAGAAATCTATAATTTTTTGAATTATAGATTTTAATTGTTGATGAAAATTAAAACTTTTATCAACTTTTATTTATCAAATAAAATTTCATCAAATTTTATTTCAGCAAAAATTATAATTTTTGATGAAAATAAAGCTATTTTATGTACTTCTTGATTGCAATTAAAAAAAACATATGTTTTCTTTGATATTTTCCTTGTTTTTCATGTATTTTTAAAATCAGCATAGTGGAAACACTTCTGATTTTCCCATCAACTAGAAAAGCAATATATTTGCTTCAAGATGAGAAAATACTACAGGTATTTTATCTGTTGCACATACAAATTCTGCCAGATGCTTGCTGGTCCATGTTACATAAGATGATGACATTTATCTTACAATTTCTAATTAAAAGAACTTTAAATAATTGTGCTAAAATCATGTTCAGTGTGTGTAGACATGCAGAGCCCAGATACTGAAGGGAAATCTTTCACAGGAGCTATTAACAGAATTCAAGTATCAGTATGTAAAGTGGCCAGCTGCAATCCACTTGTGATATACTGAATGAAGGGGAACAGATGAATTTGATACAAGAGATCTATTTGAGAGAACAGAAATATGGTACTTAAAATTCACACTAGTTAATTTTTTTAAACTGCACCCTTGCTTTTGGGCTACTATTTTGGAAACTGAACAGGAAAATTAAGTAAAAAGTCCTTTGAGGACCCACCTTTTAAAACGCTTTTTCTTTTAAATAGAAATTTAAATATTTACCATTTTTTGGTTTTGCTTTGTTTTTTGGGCTGCGCCTGGTGGTGTTCAGGGCTAACTCTTGGCTCTGTTCTCAGGGATCATTCCTGGTGGGCTGGAGGGGACCATATGGGGTGCCAAGGATAAAATCTGGGTCAGCCGTATGCAAGGCAAGTCCCTAAATAGTTATCTTTTAACGATTCTAATATCATTTGTATCATGTCTTTGTTTTAAAAACTGGGAATAAAATTCAGAAAATATATTTTAAACATGATCCATAGTTGGTAAACAAAGTAGTTTGCTTTGCCAGATGAGTCTTACAATAAAATATGGATTTAAGTACACTGGTCTTCTTTGGAAGAAAGTGTACATGTTGTCAAGTTCATAGCAGCATTATTCACAGTAGCCAGAATCTGGAAACAACCAGAGTGCCCGAGAATTGATGACTGGATAAAGAAACTGTGGTACATTTACACAATGGAATACTATGCAGCTGTTAGAAAAAAATGAAGTTATGAAATCTGCCTATAAATGGATGAACATGGAGAGGATCATGTTGAATGAAATTAGCCAGAAGGAAAAAGACAGCTATACAATGACTGCATTTATTTGCATGACAAAAAATATATATATGTATATATTATGATACCAATATCCAAGGTCAGACAAAACATGGATCAGGATGTCTTGTCAAAGGTGGAAATTATCACAAATGTGTGGGAGTCAGAGACTAGGTAAGACAGAGAATGGAACAGTGTGCTAACAATTGTTGAAAGCGCTAACACCAACCTAGAACTGAGCATTAAATACAGGCAAAAAGATACACATGACAACCTCTTAATGTATGTATTGTAATCCACAATGTGGAAGGGAAGGAAAACAGAAAGAAGAGAGAGGGAAAGAGAAAGAAATAAAGAACCTGCCATAGAGGCAGGCTGGGGAGGGGGAGGGAATCGGTGACATTGATGGTGGGAAATGGGCACTGGTGGAGGGATGGGTGCTGGAACACTGTATGACTGAAACCCAAATATGAACCTCTTATGAATATTTTTGTAATTGTATATCCCACGGTGGTATAATAAAATATTAAAAATAAATAAGTAAGTACAAATAAACAAATAAATAAATAAAAATTAAAAATAGGGGCATATTAACCATTTCCTACTAAGCATGACTTGGACTAACCTATTTCATTATTAACACATCTATCTCCTTGTCTTTTTCTTCATCTTTCATAGTTATAGACAATTTTAAAAAGTAATTTTCAAAGTATGGTTTAAATCTATATATTGGGTCTCTTTTCTTTCTTCTTGATGCTCATAGGGATCACAACATGGCCTCACACATGCAAGGCAAGCGCTCTATCATATCCTATGCCCATAGTCTGGGACTTGACCAAATTTTTAAAAGTAAAAGAAACAGGATCAAAACATTATATACTCTGGGGCTGGAGCGGTAGCACAGCGGGTAGGGTGTTTGCCTTGCTCACAGCTGACCTGGGTTCAATCCTCAGCATCCTATATGGTCCCGGAGCACTGCCAGGAGTAATTCCCGAGTGAAGAGCCAGGAGTAGCCCCTGGGCATCGCCGAGTGTCACCCAGAAAGCAAAAAACAAACCAAAAAAAATATATACTTTATGAGTATATCTACTCTGATTTGAAAGATAAATTTTATTTTTATTATAAAGTATGGTTTTAAAAGTTGAAAGGCAGTTATTTAATTAAGAAAAAAATTTCTCCAACATTTTGTGCAAATTTTACTTCCTTGTCTTCTTTTTGGTTACTCTTTGCCCTTTAGTTACTAAGTATTATACCCTGAGGGGATTTATTTCCCTACATTTGAAGCTTTTCATAGACAGTTTAAGAACTTTGCAGAGATAGCTCACAGGACTGACCACAGGTTTGTGTGCATTAGGCCTAGGTTCAATCCCCGGTACTGCACACTCTCCTGAGGGTCACTGGGCATCCCCGAGCACTGAACTGAGAGTAGCTCCTGAATACCACCAGCAGTGTCCAAAAACAAAAGAGGCAAAAAGTCACTCAACGTGGTTCCATACACAAAGTGGCATAGTCAAGACAGAGCTATGACAAAAGAGTCATCCCAGGAGACGCAGCATCTGGCAAATCTAAACCCAAACTGGAGATTGTACTTGGTAATGTCAAGATACCAGATTTAGTCATTGGAAATACTCCATTTAGTCCCGTTTCCCATACAAGGTCAGTTTCAAGTGGCAGGAAATCTTCCCATCAAAAAGAATGGGTGTACTGTAATCCTACAGAAGGCAAAGTCACGGAATCTTGGTTTCCACAGGGCAGGCCCTTGGAGGCCTCAGTAATAACTTCTAGGGCAATGAAATTAGAAGTTTGGCCTAATTCTTCAAAGCTCCCACAAAATGCTCAACAGGTGGCTAGAGCAATAGTATAGTGGGTAGGATGTTTATCTTGCATGTGGTCAACCCTGGTTAAATCCCCGGCATCTCATATGGTTCTCTGAACACTTCCAGGAGTAATTCTCGAGTGCAGAGCCAGGAGTAACCCCTGAGCACTGTTGACCCAGAAAGCAAAAACAGAAAGGAAAATGTTCAACAACATAGGAAAATGTTCAACAACATAGGAAAATGTTCAACAACATAGGAAAAGTTGAGAAAAAGATACTACACAGACAATTCTTGATGCTCAATTGAAGAAAGCAAAGCTACCAGAAGACTGAACCAGTGGTGAGGTGATGAGTCACAAAAATAAATAGCCATAAAGGCCGGCTTTAAAATGGACCCTCTTTGCACAGGGTAATAACCTGCTTTTTATTTCATTATGTGTTCAGAATAAAGTGGAAAGAGCACAGGCTTGGGAACTATGTAGGCCTTAAATTCTCAGTCCAACTCTTCTAACTAGTAGATGCATGAGGATGGAAAATTAAGTAGCCTTATTTAATCTTAATTTCTTAATAAAAAAGTAAAATGTGAATATAAAGTGCTTAATTAAAGTAATTTTGGAGACAGAGTTGGGAAATCTAAATATTATCTTTTCTTTTTTTGCTGTTCATCACTTGATCACTTGATCACTTGAATCCTGTTATTCATCAATTTGCTCAAGTGGGCGCCAGTAACATTTCCATTGGACCCTATCACGTGCCAATGTAGCCCAATGGCATCTGATTGATTCAGGAATATGAAGAGCCTCAAACCGTTCCTTCAGGGTCTTGACAAGGAAGTCTGACCATCTTGTAGGTGGGTGGCCAAGTGATCTTTTGACATCCCGTGGGATCCAGTCGGTAATGGCTCTAGTCCAGCGGTTGTCTCCAAATCGCATTATATGTCCAGCCCATCTGATTTTCGATGCCTTGGCAAACGAGACAGCGTCCCTGATTCTGGAATAGCAAAGGAGGTCAGAACTCCGGATTCCTTCTCTCACTTGAGTGAGGCGTGGTATTCCAAGCATAGCTCTTTTCGATTCCTCTCTGGGAGACCCGAATAGCATTCTCATCCTGCTTTCGTAGGGCCCAGGTCTCTGAGGCATATGTTAATGCAGGGAGAACGGTGGAGTCAAAGAGTTGTGCCCGGAGCCGGAGGTTCTTTGTCCTTTTAGCTATTTCTTCGATGCCTTTGAAGGCATTCCATGCTGCTCTCTTCCTCCTGCGCAGCTCAGGTTTTAGGTTGTTCATCATGTTGATTTCTCGACCTAGGTACACATAACTGCTGCATTCAGAGATGTTTGTTCCATTGAGAGTGAATGGGGCCTCTGGAACTAATCTTACCTATGAACAGCAACTACAATTAGTTCCAGTTCTAGTTGCTGTTCATAGGGAAGATTATTTCTGTAGGTTTTGTTTTAGATTTTTTTTTGTTTGGGGTCACACCTTGTGGTGGTCAGGGGGCTATTCCTGGCTCCACACTGAGGAATCACTCCTGGTGGGACCATATCCGGGGACCATCTGCAATACTGGGGATAGAACCTGGTTTTGCCTTGTGCAAGGTACCCACCATATGATCTCTCCAGCCCCTATTTCTGTAGGTTTTATGCCCATGATTTCATTTATGAACAAAAATGCCTATTTTTGAGATGAATGATCAGCCTCAAGGTACTATCTGTGGCAACAAATACTGGATGTTATTAAACTTTATTTATTTATTGTGGCAATAAATATTGGGCTTTATTAACTTTTAGTAAACTGAGCTAACCCTATCAGTGGTAGATACCCCTGAGAGCTAACTTAGGCAGAAAAGGATTAGTTTTTATTTAATGACATTTTTTTTGTTGGGGGAGAAGTTAAAATTCATAAGTTAAGTAGCTTTACTTGATATGTACCCAGTGCTTTGCACATTATTAAATGTTCACAATGAGGATGACTAAGGCAGCATTTTTCTCTAACATTCCTGGGCTCTATTACACTATTTTCTCCCTGATGCTCCAAGGAAGGTTTATGTCTACATGTAAATTGTGCCTGAAGAAATAAAAAAGTTACAAAAAAAGAAAAAGATCCCACTATAAATATGTAAAGTGAGTACTGCCATCCCTTGGGAAGTTACGTAAATATTCTAATAGCCCCACTATTGTTCAAAACATTTTTGCAACTTATTTCTGGAATTGCTTTATGATAGATTTATGAGCCTTACCAAGAAAGTCAGACTCATTAATTTATAGTCACATAATTTTTCACCTCTGATAGCATTACCCAACTTGATTACCCATGCTCTAAGTGATTTTGTTGCTTTCAAATAAACTTCAACTTCAAAGGTTGAATATTTGTCACTATCTAGGTATTTAGGAAAAACTAGATCACACCTTCTAAAGCCACAACTTTAGAAGTCAGATTTGGCTTAGAAGTAGAGTACATGCCCTGCATGTGTGAAGCCCTAGATTCAAATCCTCTGTACTCAAAGGGGGAAAAAAGGCAGCTAGGACAAGAATTATAAAATTCAAGATGACAAATAGCATCTTGTACAGAAATTAGTTTACTAAGAACAATTCTCTGAATAAAACCATATGTACATTTAAAATAACTGTTTCATTCAACAAAGTTATTGAATAAAATTGCTGCTAATTAATTTCATTGCTCATCAACTCAACATGCATTTATTGGGCTGTGGATCCAGAAGTGACTAGTATAAATGTCTTTATAATGCGTTAAAATTATTTAAAACGCTCTTAAAGAAACTTTACTTAGTCGGGAAGAAAAAATATCAAACAAGAAATTACAGTAAGTTATGAATGGCCAGAGATATGGCCCACTTACAAAATCCCAGAAATAATCAGTGCTGGCAGGGATGTGGTTTAAAAAGAGCCATCATCCACTGTTGATGGGACTATCCTTGGGTTTAGTATCTACAGCAAACTGTATGGTGACTTCTCAAAAATTTTAAAATAGTACTTCCAGGATTGAGGAGATAGCTCAAAGGCTAGAGGATGTGTTTTGCATGCAGAAGGACTGGATTTGATCCCCAGCACTGAATGGTTCCTTGAGCACCACCAGGAGTGAGACAAAGCAACTCACTAGTAATAGCACCTAGGTAAAACTGGTATGGAAAAAGAAAGGAGAAAAGAGAGAAAGAAAAAAGGAAAAGGGGAGAAAATGAAGAAAGGAAGGAAGGAAGAAGAAAGCAAGAAATAATAAAAGGAAGGAAGGAAGGAAGGAAGACAGGAAGATGAAATAGAGAGAAAAAGTGAGAAAGAGAGAATCTAGTGAGTGTCTTGGCATGTTTTAAGAAATCAATAACATGAATTCATAAGGACATGCACATATGTTTATTGCAGCAATAAGCACAATATGAAGAACTGAGCAATCCAAGTGCCCAACATTGTGGGGCCGGAGCAATAGCCCAGTGGTTAGGGCGTTTGCCTTGCCCACAGCCGGCCCATGCCGGCCGGGTTTGATCCCCGGCATCCAATATGGTCCCCCGAGCACTGCCAGGAGTAATTCCTGAGTGCAGAGCCAGGAGTAACCCCTGAGCATTGCGGGTGTGACCCAAAAAGAAAAAAAAACATTGTGGCACTTATACACAATGGAATACTATGTAAGACAAGATTAAATCTTACATTTCACTACAATGTGAGTGGAGCTCAAAGTGAAGTGAGTCAGGAAAAAAGACAAATGCCAGATGATTATACTCATGTGTGGAGTGCAAAGAGGCAAAGCAGGGGAGCAGACAATAGTCAGTGAAAACAAATCCTGAGATTCTGCCAACAGAGCTGTCTGTTAGGTAGAAGGCCAGAGAAGGGAGAGCCGGAGACAGTGGTGGAGAACTGGCACTCTGGTGGGTAGTACGGTAATATCACATGCCTTAAACGTTCATATCAATACTCTAAGAATCATGATCCCTTGGCTTAAAAAAAAAACCCAGGCATAATAGAAACAAATTTCAGGGAGATTTAGTGTAGTTTACGGATCAGGGTGAGCTTCTCTTGAGGAAATGACAAATCATTTCCGAGATACAACACTGAAGAACATGCAACTTTAGCAATGGAATGGATTCATGAGAAGAGAGACTGGATGGAGGAAGGTCATTTTGTAGTTATAAGAAAAAAAAACAGGAGATAATGACAACAAGATGGAGGAGAGAAGTACCTGGATTTGAGAAATGCTCAAGAGTAAAAGGAACAAGACTTAAAAGGTTGATTGCAGGTCACAGAGAAGGGACAGGAAAGAACTAAGGATAATTATAAGGTTGTTGGCTTAGAAATTAGGGATAATGGTGCCACTCCCTCACTGAGCGGGAGAAAGGGGGATTAGTTCACTTCAAATATATTATATTTGAGGTGCCAGAGCGATATCCAAGTAAAGATGTCAAGTAGGCTTTTGTATATCCAAGTGTCTTGGGACAAAGATTGGACTTGGAATGATGTATCTGTGAGTCATCATCCACAGGCATAAATCAGATCACTTAAGGTGAGTGTGCAGAGTCAAAACAATACAAGACTTAGAAAGGTACCTGACATACTAATTGCTGAGCAGAGAAGATGCCCATGAAGGAAAGAGAAAAGTGAGAGAGGAAGGGGGAAATGAGAACATCCTGGCACAAACAATACCAAGGCAGAAAGGACTGGAAAAGACAGACGTTAGTAGTGTCAAATGCTGCCAAGGGGTAGAATAAAGTTGGAATGGAAAAGTCTCCTTGTTTAGAGATGATAATAGGGAGTCTAGAGCTGTGTTACTGAACTGAGAGTCATATGGCCCTATGGGACCCAAGCATAGTCCAAAGGGCCACAGGTAAAATGGGACAGGGGAACAGGGCAGAAGAGTACGGCCACAACGGGCAGGAATGGAGGCTAGAGGGTGGAGCGGCATCTTAAGGAAGCAAAGTCAAAAGGAGGCCATGGTTAATAAATATAATTGAGAATCACCGATGGTTGAGAACCTTATTTAATGTCTTATGAGTGGGACCTCAGCTAATTTCAAAAGTGATCAAACTTGGGAATCATTTAGAAAATTCACACTCCTTTCAATGAAAACATGTAGCTGCCATTTATCTGCCAATATTTTGATATGGGACTTAGCTCTCTCACTGTGTGATGTTTGCTGGATTTCTCTGAACATGATCTGTTACTACAATCTGTTTATTGGAACTGGTCCAAGTTTTCTTTCATAAATCTTGTCTATAAACGCACTGTATATAAGTCCTTGTTTGGATTTACTTAGAGTAAATCAAAAACTCCAAGTGGCTTGTGGAGAAGATGAAGTCAGAGCAGGGAGCAAAGGAGTCTGTCTTCCCATCCCCACAAAGGCATGGCCAACTCTGAGTGACGTCAGTCTTTGGAAACTCTCCAATCTACCAGGCCAGCACCTTCTAGGGGAAGGCTTGTATGATAAATCATGGCTATTTTTTAAAAAATAGTTTTAACTCTTAACACAGCAGGTCACCCACACCCACTGCTTAGTCTGGCACTGAGGCAGAACCCAGAGAGGCAAACACTTTTTGACCTGTGCACCAAACATCAGAGATCTGAGTTGTGATCGCTGCTTCCTATTTCTGAGCTCAGAGGTGCAAAAGGGTAGGTGATAATGAGTGGGCCTTAGACATAACTGCAAGTTCCACCTTTCCAGCTGAAATAAGCGACTTCCCTGGAATTGAAAAGGCCAGTGCTCTTTTATTCTCCTTCAGTTCCTCTCTTCTTTTTGTTTCCCCTCTGGTAGTCAGACATTAAAGCCAAAAAACATTTTTAAAAAAACAACTATGTTTCAGTGGAATGCTGATCATCTTAAGAAAGAAGAAACCATGCCATCTGGAGCTACCTGGGTGAAATTGGTCAGGATTTTTCTGTGTTAAGTCAGTAAGAATGCAAGGGACAGGTATAGAACGATCTCTTTCATAATTGGGATAGAGAGAAAAATAGGAAGGGAATAACAAATGGTCAAAGGCAACAGAACCTGAGAAACAAATGGTCTACAGAACTGGGCTTTCCAAAGTAGGGGTGGGAAAAGAAACACCCTGGTGGAGGGTGTGGGATTGGAACATTGTATGCATAAAACCCTGTCATTAACAGTACTGTGAATCACAATGCTTCAAACAACAAAAAAAATTCAAAATATGTAACTCAAGAAATAACAAGAAAACACAGACAGACCAATATAAAGAGCCTAAGCTTAATGGACTGCAGTGCATACTTTACAAGTGGGAGGCCTGGGACTACATGAAGCTAAAAACCTTCTGCACCTCAAAAGAAACAATGACCAAGATACAAAGACAGTCCACAGAATGGGAAAGAATATTCACCCAATGCTCATTTGATAAGGGGTTAGTATCCAGGATATATCAGGCACTTGTAGAACTTTACAAGAAGAAAACAGCCAACCCCATCAAAAAATGAGAAGAAATGAACAGAAACTTCAACAAGGAAGAAGTTCAAATGGCCAAAAGACATATGAAAAAATGCTCAACATCATTAGTCATCAGAGAGATGCAAATCAAAACAACAATGAGATATCATCTAACACCACAGAGACTGGCACATATCCAAAAGAGCAGAACAACAAGTGCTGGCATGGATGCAGGGAAAAGGGGACTCTTATCCATTGTTGGTGGGAATGTCGACTGGTACAACCTTTTTGGAAAACAAAATGGACATTCCTCCAAAGACTAGAAATTGAACTCCCATTTGACCTAGCCATGCCACTCCTGGGAATATACCCTGGGAAGCCAAAAACACACAGCGAAAACATCATCTCTACTTTTATATTCATAGCAGCATTATTCACAATAGCCAGAATCAGCATTATTCACAATAGCCAGAGTGCCCAAAAATTGATGACTGGATAAAGAAGCTTTGATACATCTACACAATGGAATACTATGCAGCAGTTAGGAAAAATGTATCACTGTATCACTGTCTTCCCATTCATCATCGATTTGCTCGAGCGGGCACCAGTAACATCTCCATATGACCTGTCTCATGCAAGTAGAGCCCAAGGGCACCTGCTTTCTCCAGGAACATAAAGAGCCTCAAACCATTCCATTAGGTCATGGGAATGAGGTCTATAATTGTTACTGGTATCTGGCATATCAAATACGACACGGGTAGCTTGCCAGGCTCTGCCGTGCGGTTGCATACTTAGGAAAAATGAAGTTATGAAATTTGCCTATAAATGGATGGACATGGAGAGGATCATGTTGAGTGAAATTAGACAGAAGGAGAGAGACAGATATAGGATGCCAAGATTTGTTTGTATGACATATATATATATATATATGTATATATATATGTGTGTGTGTATATGTATACACACATATATATATATATACATGTATATATACATATTATGATACCAATATCCAAGATCAGGCGAAATGTGGATCAGGAGGTCTTGTCAAAGGTGGAAATTACCACAAATGTGTGGGAGCAGAGGTTAGGTAAAACAGAGAAAGGAACCGTGTGCCAATAACTGTCAAAAAGTCTATTACCACATAGAACTTAGCATTAAATACAGGCAAAAGATATACATGATAACCTCTAAGTATATGTATTACAATCCACAATATGTAAGAGAAGGAAGAGAGAGAGAGAGAAAGAGAGAAGAGAGAAAAGAGATAGAGAACCTGCCACGGAGGCAGGCTAGGGGGGGGAAGGGAATCGGGGACATTGGTGGTGGGAAATGGGCACTGGTGGAGGGATGGGTGCTGGAACACTGTATGGCTGAAACCCAAACATGAACATTTTTGTAATTGTTAAAAAAATAAAATAAATAAAAAAGAATGGTTGCAGCCAAACAAAGGTGGAATAAAATTGTTGCTCTATTTCTTGTTAGCTGATAAGGCATTGGTAAGTTTGTTTCTCTTTTATCTCAATGTCTTTATATGAAAAATAGGAAGTATAACAGCATCACCTGTGGTGTATTCAATATGCCAAAAACAGTAACAATAGAGATGAACTGGACAAAGCAAGCTACCCATGGTGTATTCAATATGCCAAAAACAATAACAATAATGGTCTGCATTCCCAATGAATGGAGACGTTACTGGGTGTCTGCTTGAGCAAATCAATGGTCAATGGGAAGATAAGTGATACAAGTGAAGTGATACATTTCTTATATATTAAAATATTTAACTTTGTGTTTTTGAACTTCATAGAAAACTCTATCTTTTGCTCCATGTTTCTTTCATTTAACAGTGTTTTTAAGATTCATATTCTTAATGCTATGTATAGTAATGTATCACTAATTTTCAAATTCTACTTTAATGAGTACATCTTGTTATTTTAAAGTGGCTATAAAAAATTTGTTTAAAGGAATAGACAATATGGAACTATGGCAGGCCATTAACCCTGGATCACAAAACTCAGATTACCAAGCTTGGGCCAGAGAGATAGTATAGCAAGTAAGGCTCTTGCCTTGCACACAGCCAACCCAGGTTCAATCCTCAGCATCTCATATGGTCCCCTGAACCTGCCAAGAGTGATTCCTGAGTGTAGAGCCAGAAGTTACCCCTGAACACTGCTGAGTATCTCCCCAAAATAAAAGCGAAACAGAAAAATTATTCTTTTTTGGATACATTTATTATTATTATTAATTACTATTATCACAGTCAGTTATATAGATAATGGGTTGTTCATGATTGGGTTTCAGTTATATAATATTTCAACACCTAATCCATCATATTTGGGCACTAAAGTCTTTACTCAGGACATTGAATTACATTTGTTTTAATTCTCACAACTGGCCTGTGAGGGATGCAGCACATGTTATAATTTTCACCATATGAATTTTGAAACAGACTCAATATGGTTAAATACTTTGGTCAATCTCACCTAGCTAATAAATAGCAAGCTAAAGATGATATCCCATGCTTTTTTGACTCTGTTTTCTCCTCTCCTTCCTATACCATATTATCTAACTTGGCTGAGGCCAGAATAATAAAATGAATCTAAATCCCTAGGATTTCCAGTGAACTATCAGAGCTAGTGAACTTTGTGTCTCACACATTCTAGCACCTGAGAACAGTGTGGGACTGTCATCTCTTGAGAAATCAAAAGAAAAAGATTGCTTTGACATGGAATTTCTATTTGAACTAAAATTTGTATGATTCATAGATACATTTTGATTGAAACCTAATGACAGCAAATTGGCTCCCAGGAGAGAATATAATAATTCTAGATAAACATAAACGTTGTGTTCCAAAATAAAGTGATTTCTAATTGCAATGAACAAGAGGATGAAAATTAGTCCCAATCACCAAAGGAGACATTATGCCAAGGAATTTCACGAACAAGAGAAAACGAAACTCAACAGGAATGTCAGAGAAAGAACACTTTCCGAGCTCCGAAAGGGAGGCTCTGGACTCTCCAACGGGAACTCAGCTCCTTCAGTTCCTTAAATTCACATTCACATCCAAAAACCCGTCAGCAACACTGAGAACTTCCTCCTTTTCCCACTCCCGCTCTGCTTCTCTGTTTTCTTTTATTAAAAAGCCCTATCGGGGCTGTGACATCTCCTAAGTTTATAAAGTCTGAGTTTATGATGATCTTGAGGATTTTGCTTTCTAATTATAATCAGTTTTTCCTTTTAAGGTAACCAACCAGGGAGGAATATAAACAAGGACGGGTCAGGGCTGTTGGCCTCCCAAACAATTTTGCAGCCTTTTCTTGATTCCCTTTGCTTGTCGCCTCTTGAATCTAAACAAATGCCTGAGTTTCTGTCCTGCTAACCACCGGCTTTGTAATGTGACTGCTGATGGGACGCTTCCCTGCTTACCAGTAATTATGCTGCAGAATCTCACTAGGGGACTGTTTCTTTCAATTCATCACCCTTCTGAGGACATCAGGAGAGCATCTCTCTCCCAGGGCCAGCAGGAGCAACGCAACAGGAACCGGGAAACTGGCACTGCCCATTCTGATTCATATGCGGTTTTTTTTTTCTGAACGGGCTCTTTCTTTTTACATATTCTAAGTCTGCGTCAATATTGGGGAGAGAGAGAGAGAGAGAGAGAGAGAGAGAGAGAGAGAGAGAGAGAGAGAGAGAGAGAACCTGCCACAGAGGCAGGCTAGGGAGGGAGGGAATCGGGGACATTGGTGGTGGGAAATGGGGACTGGACTGGTGGAGGGATGGGTGCTGGAACACTGTATGACCAAAACCCAAATATGAACATCTTATGAACATCTTTGTAATTGTATATCTCACAGTGGTATAATAAAATATTAAAAAAAATATTGTCTCTCCATGCCAAACTGCTTAGG
Source organism: Cryptotis parvus (assembly GCA_021461705.1). NCBI lineage: Eukaryota > Metazoa > Chordata > Mammalia > Eulipotyphla > Soricidae > Cryptotis > Cryptotis parvus. The sequence continues at coordinate 37,425 of JAJIBD010010737.1, read as the reverse complement.
TCTGAAGACTTAAAAACAAAATGAAGGAGGAAATATATTATCTTCCCAAAGTCATCAGGTACATATGTTTTTTGTTTTTGGCTTTTTTCTTCCCTCCTGCATTCAAAGGTTGGGGATAAAGGTCAAAACATAATACAATCCAAGTTTTTCATTTAAAAAAATTGAGGTTTTTACCTACAAAAGCTTTCTCTCTTTTATTATTCACACTTGGCTTAAAAGATGCTTATTTATACCCAGCCAAAAAATATGAACATTCACATCTCAAGCAGGCATTTAAGAATTAAGTGTATTGCAGCCTGTGGAGCTGGCTTCACCAGTCTACTGGCTCTCATCCACAAGAACTCAAGACGGAAAATGTACCTAATGAAGGCTTCTCCATAACTTCTGGGAAACCTCTCTGGAATTAATTTTTTTAATTTAACCCTATTATTCTTTACATATAAGTGGTCCCAAAGAGATCCCCCAAAGAGGCCAGCTTTAGTTTATATACCTCAAGAATTTATACACAATCAAGAAAAGAGCATATTCTGGCCTTAAAGTGACAGCCTGCTTGGTTACAGGCAGGTATAGTAATTTGAAAATAACCCAAATGAACAGAACTGTCTAGTCCTCCCACTGTTTATGAAGCAAACAAAAGTTTTCTGATCAAAAAGATTAGCCAAGCTCGACATAATCCATTGTTCAATACCAATTATTTATATAGCATTACACAAACCGTCTAAATGCCTTGCTTTCCTGTGAGTATTAATGGACATTAGGCTCTTGTATGCTGTGATGAAATTTTGTTGCCACCACCTGCTTTTGTTGCCAGCATCCAAGGGCTTAGGTGCTTAGGCGTTCCTCCTGCCTTTAAGGCTTGGGAAAGAAATAATTTCTTTCTCTTGTGCTTTTGTTTTAAATCATCTTTAGTAACATACCCTCAAACACTAACCTTCTTTGAATGGTAAAAAATACCCTTATGATTTGTTCATATTTATGAAATAAAAGTAAGAACAGGTAGGTATTAAGGCAGGTGACATTGTAGGCCCATTCTCTACTTTCCTTAGAGCACAGAAAACAAACCTAACAAAACAGCTTATTTCTGGACTTCAGGGCAGCTCAGGGGCAGGCGCCTGCCCTGCAGACAGAATAGATCCCTGGGCTGGAGCAGCTGAGCAGGCAAGGCACTGGTGCATGTGCCTTGCTTGTGGCCAAACTGGATTCCTTTGCCAGCACCCAATATGGTCCCGAGTATGACCATGAGTTAATTCCTGAGTGCAGAGCCAGCTGTGGCCCAAAATCCAAACAAAAAAAGAGGTGGCCTGGAGAGACAGTACAGTGGGTAGGGCATTTGCGTTGTATGTGGCTGACCCAGGTTCAATCTTAGGCATCCCACATGGTCCTCCAAGCACCACCAAGAGTGATTCTTGAGCAAAGAGCCAGGAATAATCCCTGAGTAAAGCCAGGTGTGGCTCCAAACAAACCCTCCAAAGAAAACACAAATAATTAGATTCCTAGCCGTATGCTGAGTGTGCTCCCAGAGACATCCCCAGTACCACAAGAAAGTGTGTGATAATCTGATGCAGCAATAGAGGACTTGTCAGTGGTTGGAATCTACCACAATTGTGTGGGAGTCAGAGGTTAGATAAGATAGGGGAAGGAACCAGTGCCCTAATAATTGTTGGAAATGGTAACACCGGTCTAGAACTGAGCATTGAATTTAGGGAAAAGGATATACACAATAAGCCATAAATATATGTATTGCAAGCTACAATGTGTGAGAGGAGAAGAAGAAGGAGGAGATGGAAGTAGAGGAAGAGGAGGAGGAGAGGAGGAGGAGTAAAATAGAGGATAGGGGAGGTAATTTGGGGACATTGTTGGTAGGAAATGTGCACTGGTGGAGGGACAGGTGCTGAAACACTATTTGACTGAAACCGAATCACGAATGGTTTTGTAATTATATATCTCATGGTGATATAATAAAAAATAAATAAATAAAATGAGGGGTAGCACCACAATGGTGTGTACTCCTGCTGGTTATACCTCAGGAAGAATGAGGTACAGGTAACGGAGAGAAAAGGTGTCTCCTTTCTGAATGCCTCTATTCAGCCACTTGGCTTACTTCTCCAAATAGTACAATCTAGATCACTGCTTTTCAACCACTGGGAGATGTAAAAAGGTTGAAAAATCACTGACCCTTTTCTGGTTAATTTCTGATGGGGAAATATTAGTCCATCTCTCCCTTTTTAAAAAGATAAGAAAGAACTTGTGTTAGATTTCTGTTCTTTGAGTTATACTATACTCTTCCTTATAGAGAAATATATTAAATATGAGCTGATGAATGTAAAGCACTTATAACAGTACCTAGAACCTGGGCTGTTAATTAGCATATTTTTCTTCCTACTCCATTGTAAAGTTTTTCTTCTCATCTGATCACTCTCACGTACTCCAGTACACTCATGAGCTTCTTGAGTTTGTTTTACTGTTGAAACTTACACTGTACATGTAATGTCTCTATTTCCCTTCATCCTCACTGGCCATTTGAGGGCAAGCACCATGAATTTTCTTTGAATTGTCCTCCCCAGTGCCAAGCATACTATTTTTCAGATGTTACATGCTTTAAAACGTATTAATTGGTTTGATTGTAATGAAGACCTTCAAAAACAGTGAGGGGTTTCAACTAATGGAGGTTTCTCTCTACAAATACTAATAAACACAAAGTTCGATTCTTTATGCAGACAAGTGAAAATTGTGATTAAAATAAGCAAGAGGCAGAGTCAAATGGGAAGGATCATGCAAAACAACAATTATAAAAGTGCACAAATAGGATTAACAATGAGATTAATGGAGACTGGAATTCAACTAAAGCCACAGGCAGATTGAGACAAGATTAGGGACGAGGATAAACACTAGGCAAGTGAATAGGGACTTTGGAGCAGACTAATGAACCTCTAATGGTTCAGACTCCATTAGAGGGTTATATTCTAATGCGATTGTGGGATGTGAGATTAAAAAACCAGATTTCTTTTCCTGCCTTATTCCTTCCTCCTCTCTTCCTGCCATCCTTCCTTCCTGCCATCCTCCTTCATGTCATCCTTCCTTCCTGCCATCCTTCCTTCCTGCCATCCTTCTTTCCTGCCATCCTTCCTTCCTTCCTGCCTTCCTTCCTGCCATCTTTCCTGCCATCCTTCTTTCCTGCCATCCTTCCTTCCTTCCTGCCTTCCTTCCTGCCATCTTTCCTGCCATCCTTCTTTCCTGCCATCCTTCTTTCCTGCCATCCTTCCTTCCTGCCATCCTTCCTTCCTGCCATCCTTCCTTCCTGCCATCCTTCTTTCCTGCCATCCTTCTTTCCTGTCATCCTTCCTTCCTGCCATCCTTCCTCTTCCTTCCTTCCTTCCTTCCTTCCTTCCTTCCTTCCTTCCTTCCTTCCTTCCTTCCTTCCTTCCTTCCTTCCTTCCTTCCTTCCTTCCTTCCTTCCTTCCTTCCTTCCTTCCTTCCGTCCTTCCTTCCTTCCTTCGTCCCTCCTACCCTACCTCCCACCCTCCCTCCCGCCCTCCCTCCCTTCCACCCTCTTTCTTTTGTTGGAGGAGTAGGGCACAGGCAGTCATGCTCAGGGGCTACTGCTACTCCTGGCTCTGTGCTCTAGGGTCACTCCTGGCAGTGCTTAGGGGGACTAGAGATGATGCCAGAGGTTGACTCGGAGCCAGAAGCTTACCTCTATACTCTGTCTTCAAGAATTTTTTAAATTGTAAAAGTCTTCCTGCATTGATTTTGTCCACATGTTTGTTAAAAGGAACTTAGAGTGGTTCTCATCCACCCAGGATAGCTTCATAAATGGAGCTCCACATTATGCTCATAGTAGTGTTAATTCTTTGAGGACCAAAAATACCATCATCACATAGAGACCAACACTAATTTTCTAAAAATTTCAGGAATTTTTATAAGGAATTTGTTTTCTAGAACTCCCAATAGTTGAACTTTTTTTTTAATAGTTGAACTTTTGATCAAAATACAAATAATACCAATAACTGGACCCTGTTTCACTAAGATATACAAGTCTCTAGATCTTTTATGATTACAGATGTGTGCCTAAGTCTAAAAGCACACACTCTCTCTCTCTCTCTCTCTCTCTCTCTCTCTCTCTCTCTCTCTCTCTCTCTCCTCCCCAAACACCCCCACTGGAGTGCTCCTAAGAAACCCTAGAGCAGTATTTCCCAGGCTTTTCCAGCTCGACCTGTGACCCCCCTTGACCTGTTTCCTCTTTTGGAATATCTCGAGGGCCCATAGGGAATAGATGGCACCTGTTGAGAAACACTATTCTAGAGAGTTCAGAACTCATTTTACCATTTTGCTTCTTGTCTCAGTGGTAGAAAGAAAGGGAGGAAGAGAGGACAATATGTTGTAAGAAAAGATGGTTAGTATTGAAAACATTCTGTGTTTACCTTTTTTTTCCTTTTTTGGGTCGTACCTGTAGATGCTCAGGGGTTACTACTGGCTCTGCACTCAGGAATTATTCCTGGCAGTGCTTAGGGGATCAAAGAAGGTTGCAGGGGATCGAACCCGGGACTGCTGCGTGCAAGGCAAACACCCTACCCTCTGTTCTATGGCTCTGGTCCCCTGAGTTTCCTTTTTACATGTGACTGTAGCACCACTTATTGAAAATACTTTCCTTGTTACATTTCTTTTTATTTTACTCCTTTTGCTCAGATTAACTGTCCATATATCTGCAGATCTATCTCCGGACTTTCAGTTCTATTCTATTGGTCCGAGAGTCTATCTTTCTTCCAGTACCACACTATTATAAGTACTATCACTTTATAGTATAATTTAAAACTGGGGAAGGAGAAATCTACCATCTTCTTTTCCTAAGATTGCTTTGGCTATTCTGGGAAGTTTTATTATTCCATATAAATTTCAACAGCACTTGTCCAATGTCTTCAAAAACTGTCATGGGTATTTTTATAGGGACTACATTGAATCTGTATGCTCTGGGGAAAAATGTCATTTAGACAATATTAACCCTTTTTGCGCATTAACAGGGATGCATTTCCATTTCCTAGTGCCCCCTTTGTTCCTTCCAGTATTATATAATTATATTCGTATAATCATTTCGCCTCTTTTGTTAAGAGATCCACTCCAGACCCACAGCTGTGCTGCTCGGCCAACCCCATGTGGGCAACCCACGGAGCTGACCTCCTGGTAAGGGGCTCAGCCAGCCCCTGGCAAGGTCCAACACTGCTCCAAGGGTTTGCTCACACGTGCTGGGGAGGGTCCACCCTGGCCAGACTTGGAGTGGAGATTTGGGCTCCACCCTTTCCTCCACCTCCATGCCAGCTACCGTGGAAGAGAGACCCACCCACACCAGACCCACAGCTCCATTGGCGCGAGGCCGCAAAGTGACCTCGCAATATTCTTAGATAATATTGATTTTAGGATAAGGTCCTTCCCAGGATCTTTTACATTTATACACTGTATACAGTTCTAGACAGGTTCCAACTGATACCCATCATCCCAGTAAGCCTAGCAAGAAGCCAGAGCAACCCATCTGACATCATGCGGTCAGTGGTTCTCAATAGCCAGACTCCATAGTTCCTCAGAGCTCCATCCAAGAGAAAACCTGATCTTTCCCTTTAAGTTTTATCAGTAAATGCTCGAGATGAGAGTCTTCCACTGAGACTATACCACCTACACGGCTGTCGGGGATGTTGCTGGGGTCCCTGACAGTGTCAGGACAGAAGTTCTCTTCTACCTCTGAGGAACGCCAGGGGAACAGATGAAAACTCATGAGTCGGTGCAGTTCCAAAAAGGCTTTTAATAGTACAAAAGCTCTTCCACAGCACTCCAATATAATGAACAAACTCTAGCTCTGGTCTGAACTTAGACCATACAAAGAGCCTAAGTCTCCCACCAAAGAGAGAGGGATCTTACCCAGGAGGAGACCTACCCAAAAGAAGGAGCAAAAGGCCAAGAGCCAAAAAGCAAAAGGGGGCAAGGGGCCTCAAGTCAGTCCCCTTATATACACCAAAGTAATCCAGGGAGGGTCAGGGAGGTGACAGGGAGGTGTCAACAAAGAACCCTAAACAGATTGTAGAAGGGCGGTGCCACACCCTATTGCAGGTATAAACAAAGATTATGCCAAGGATTAATCCTGAGATTATATCTTATGTAAAACACTGAGGAGGAGAGAGAGAGAGAGAGAGAGAGAGAGAGAGAGAGAGTGCTGGTATAAAGTAATACATCTTCATTTCATGAGCTTCATGTAATCTAGATGGTACCCAAAGGTCCTTCCTGTTTATTATCTGCACTAGGGTGACTCTGAGTATCTTGTTCTCTGTATACTGAAAGGGTCACACTCGCCTGCTTGAGAGCAAACTAGCATAATCCTTCCTATAATCTTCCTATAGTCTCAACATAGCCAGGGTGGTAGTCTCCTGGTAAATTCTAACTGTCCCACGCTGGGTGCAGTGGATATAAAGAGGAGCTGTGCCCAATCTAGAAAACATGGAAGTCTTAGTAGATATATAAGTCAGAAGTTATTCAGTCAAGGTGACTTCTGTAACTGCCACACCCTCTAGCAGTGTTTACATAGAAGAGAGGTCTCATTAGAATGAAACTTGGCTTAAGTAGATTAAGCTGTGAGTGGGAAAAACACCAAAACTCCCAGATTAGCTAAATCTGTCATCCAATGTCGGGAAAGGGCCGCCAGGGTCCCCGACAGTGTAAGGACGGAGGTTCTCTTCTACCTCCGAGGACGCTGGGAGAACAGATGAAAACTCACGAGTCTGGTGCAGTTCCAAAAAAGCTTTTAATAGTACAAAAGCTCTTCCACAGCACTCCAATATAATGAACAAACTCTAGCTCTGGTCCAAACTTAGACCATACAAAAGAGCCAAAATCTCCCACCAAAGAGAGAGGATCTCACCCGAGCTGAGTCTTACCTAGAAGAGGAGCAAAAGGCCAAAGAGCAAAAGGCCAAAAGCCAAAAGCCAAAAGCCGGGGGGAGCCAAAAGCTGAAGGCTGAGGAACCAAATGCTGAAAGCTAAAAGGCCCAAAGGCAAAAGTGAAGGGGCCTCAAGTCAGCCCCTTATATACACCAAAGTAATCCAACCGGGAGGGTCATGTCAACAAAGAACTCTAAACAGAGTGTAGTGCCACACCCTATTGCAGGTATAAACAAAGGTTAGCCAAGGACTAATCCCGATATTATCTCTTATGTAAAACACTGGAGAGAGAGGGGCTGATATAAAGTAATACATCTTAATTTCATGAGCTTCATGTAATCTAGATGGTACCCACAAGGTCCTTATTATTATTATCTGCACCAGGGTGATTCTGAGTATCTTGTTCTCATCTACTGAAAGGGTCACACTCGCCTGCTTAGAGCAAACTAGTATGATCCTTCCTATAGTCTTCCTATAGTCTCAACGTAGCCAGGGTGGTAGTCTCCTGGTAAATTCTAACTGTCCCACGCTGGGTGCAGTGGGTATAAAGAGGAGCTGTGCCCAATCTAGAAAACATAGAAGTCTTAGTAGATGTATAAGTCAGAAGTTATTCAATCAAGGTGACTTCTGTAACTGCCACACCCTCTAGCAGTGTTTACATAGAAGAGAGGTCTCATTAGAATGAACCTTGACTTAAGTAGATTAAGCTGGGAGTGGGCAAAACAACAAAGCTCCCAGAATAGCTAAACCTGTCCTCCAACAATCCAACACACAGAGCCTGGCAAGCTACCCGTGTTTCATTTGTTATGCCAAAAACTAGTAACAATTATGGACCTCAATTCCATGACCTGAAGAATGGTTTGAGGCTCTTCCTGTCCCTGGAGCAAGCAGATGCCCTTGGGCTACACTTGTTTGTGACAGGACATATGGAGATGTTACTGGTGCCTGCTCCAGCAAATCAATGAACAACGGGAGAGACAGTGATACAGTGATTTGTTAAGCTGATTTCCAGGTACTTGAGGCACAAAAGTCAAATCAAAATGGATTGATCACTTGATCATTTGAATCCCGTTATACATGGATTTGCTGGAGCAGGCACCAGTAACATTTCCATTGGACCCTATCACGTGCCAATGTAGCCCGATGGCATCTGGTTGATTCAGGAATATGAAGAGCCTCAAACCGTTCCTTCAGGGTCTTGACAAAGAACAAAATGAATTAAAGATCTAGATATGAGACCTGAATCTAAACTAGAGTAAAGAAACATAGGCAAAATACATCATGTCACCGAAGCTAGAGGGATCTTCAATGATTTGAAACCACTTGCCAAGCAAACTGGTACAAAGATAAATTAATGAGACTATATCAAACTAAGAAGTTTCTGCACCACATAGGAAGTGATGGCCAAAATAAAAAATACACCCCAGATACCGAAAGAGAATATTTCATCACCACTCATTGGATAAAAGGTTTATACCCAAGATATATAAGCAGTAGTAAAACTCTACAAAAAAATGGGGGTGGGGAGAAGAGATAAATATCTGCTCAAAAAAAAAAAAAGTGACTAAATGTTCTGTATCACTTATCAGGGAAATGCTAATCAAAATAACAATAAAATATCACCTAACACCAGTAAGACTGGCACACATCATAAAAAACAGAAACGACCATTGCTGGCATGGATGTACGGTAAAGGGAATCCCTCATTTCACTGCTGGTGGGTGGGACTGTTAACTGATCCAACCTTTTGGGGGAAACAATGTGGACACTTTAAAAAAAAACACTAGGAATTTACTTCCATTTGGTCCAGCAATTCCACTTCTGGGCATCTATCCTAGGGGTCCAAAAACTTAATCATCTGAACTACTATGATCATTCCAGCAATGTTCAGTAATAGCCAAAATCTGGATGGGTGGGTGGGAGGGACACACAAACCAAGTGTTCAAGCTCAGATGACTGGATAAAGAAATTGTGCTTAATATATACTGTGTCGGGGCTGAAGAGACAGCACAGCAGGTAGGGCACTTGCTCTGCAAAGAGGCCGACCCAGGTTCAATTCTTGGCATTCCATATCTCATCCTCCAAGCACCTGAGGAGTAAGTCCAGAGTGAAAAACCGGGGGTAATCCCTGTGCACTGATAGGTGTGATGCACCCCCAACCCCCACTTCACCAAAATACACACAATGGAATATTACACAGCTGTAAGAAAAAATGAAACCATGCAAGTTGCTGCCATGTGGATGGAGCCAGAGAGTATTATACTGAGTGATGATAGTCAGAGGCAGAGGAATAGGCACAGAATGATCTCTCTCATAGGCTGGATATGAAGACACAGAATAGGGACAGAATAGGGACATATCAAGTGCCCAGAGACAATGGAAACTGAGAGCTTGTCTTCAGTAGGAAGCTTACTATATGGTGGATATTTGTGTCAGGGATGAGGGACACTGGTACAATGGTGAAGAGAAGGAGACAGCTGGGTGGAGGGTGTGATGCTGAAACAGTTCATGTTTGACACTCTATTACTAACAGTTTGTAAACCACAGTACCCCAAAGTTAAGGGTGGAGAGAAGTAGTTTATACTACATTTGGTGGGGAAGAAAAGAGAACAGGGAAAACTGTCTGATGGAAAAGTTCACTGGAAAGCTGAAATTAATGCCCTAATATTTCAGGTTTTTCTTAGGGGGATGAGTTCCTAAGTATTCAGGTATGTGCTTTAGCTCTTTAAACCATCTCTCTGGCCTGTTTCTCAGTCATTAAGAAGAATATGTATAGGGACCAGGAGACAATATAGTGGTTAGGGTGGATGCACTAGGATTTGCTTCCCAGGACCACAGGATACCCTAAGCATTGCCGGGTTTAGACAGTTGAGGAGTTTAGCATCCTTGGGCTTATTTGTACTGAACCACTGAGCCAAGGGGACCAAGGATCACCAGTGGGTACCAAGACCCTGCCCCCCTTTTATCCATTTGTAAAAAGAGGTCAGCTCTTGATAATTTCTTGATACGATACTGAATCCCGGGCGCCAGTAACATTCCATGGACCCTAACAATGTAGCCCAATCATCGGTTGATTGAAAAGCCTCAAACCGTTTCTTTAGGGCTTGACCGGAAGTTGACCATCTGAGGTGGGTGGCCACGTGATCTTCATTTAGTCCTTCTGTTTGGCAGCTAGGATGCCATGAAATTTTGTCAGGCACTTTGTTTTATAAGGGCTCTTCAGGGTAGGAAATAAACATTATGTTACTGGTTTGGTTCGACCGGACGCCAGGGCTTGCGGGGCTTTGATTTTGGGACTCTCAGGGTGGGTTGATATTACGTAATTGGAGGCCAGCGTTCTCTTGATAATTTAATAAATTTTTTAAAGTTAGAGAGTCTTCAAATAACTCAGGTCCATGGTTGAAAGGTATTTTATATTTCTATTGTTTAGACCTTCTTGACCCCTGAAAACAATGAACCAGACATTTAGTTCTTTTTTATTTTTCTGTTTCCTTCAAATAATGGTTGAATTATTTTCTTGACTAATAGTTGTCCTGGTTGACAAATATTACACAATGATGATACCATCATAATAAAATGCTAGTTTTAAAAACTGATAATCCTTGATAGATTAGAGTTTATGCAAACCAAAGAGAAACCTTCAATACTTCCATAAATCAATGTGATGTATTTATTTCAGTATGTAACCATAATGAATAACTTCTTTCCAGATTAAAAAGTGTCAGATTTTCATAACAAAGTGTTTTTTTGTCATATAAAAAATCAAACAATGACCAAAACAGTACAGCAGGTCGGAAGATTAAAAAAAAAACAAACAAACTCACACCCAATGGTTACTGAAAACAAATGCTAATGAACAGGAAGAGGGACAGGGTAAGGTGCTTCTGGTAGTTTGAGAGAGTGCTTGCTAAGAGAAACAGAACAAGACCCAGATAATGGAGAGGTACACCGAGTTCATGCATGGATTAATTCAGCATCATTGAGATGTCTATTATTCGAATGGCATTCTTTTATTGTTTTGTTTTGTTTTGGGCTGTATCTAGAGGCACTTATGCCTTCTCCTTGCTCTGTGCTCAGGGATAACTACTGATGGGGCTGAGGGCCCCTGAGTGGTGCTAGCCTGTATTGGTCACATCAACGCAAGCATCTTGCCTGTTGGATGACAGGGTTAGCTAATCTGGGAGTTTTGTTGTTTTGCCCACTCCCAGCTTAATCTATTTAAGCCAAGGTTCATTCTAATGAGACCTCTCTTCTATGTAAACACTGCTAGAGGGTGTGGCAGTTACAGAAGTCACCTTGATTGAATAACTTCTGACTTACACATCTACTAAGACTTCTATGTTTTCTAGATTGGGCACAGCTCCTCTTTATACCCGCTGCACCCAGCGTGGGACAGTTAGAATTTACCAGGAGACTACCACCCTGGCTACGTTGAGACTATAGGAAGACTATAGGAAGGATCATCATACTAGTTTGCTCTAAGCAGGCAAGGTGTGACCCTTTCAGTACACGAGAACAAGATACTCAGAATCACCCTGGTGCAGATAATAATAAGAAGGACCTTGTGGGTACCATCTAGATTACATGAAGCTCATAAAATAAGATGTATTACTTTATATCAGCCCCTCTCTCTCTCTCTCTCTCTCTCTCTCTCTCTCTCTCTCTCTCTCTCTCTCTCTCTCTCTCCAGTGTTTTACATAAGAGATAATCTCGGTAGAAAGGATTAGACCTTGGCTAACCTTTGTTTATACCTGCAATAGGGTGTGGCACTACACTCTGTTTAGAGTTCTTTGTTGACGCCCTCCCTGGATTACTTTGGTGTATATAAGGGGACTGACTTGAGGCCCCTTCAGCTTTAGCTTTTCGGCTTTTGGCTCCCTCAGCTTTCAGCTTTTTGGCTCTTGTGGCTTTTAGCTCCTCACTTTTGCTTTTGACTTTTGGCTTTTTGCTCTTTGGCCTTTTGCTCCTTCTTCTGGGTAGGACTCAGCTCAGGTGAGATCCTCTCTCTTTAGTGGGAGACTTAGGCTCTTTTGTATGGTCTAAGTTCAGACCAGAGCTAGAGTTTGTTCATTATATTGGAGTGCTATGGAAGAGTTTTGCATTATTAAAAGCCTTTTTGGAACTGCACTGGACTCGTGAGTTTTCATCTGATCCCCCCAGCATCCTCGGAGGTAGAAGAGAACTTCAGTCCTGACACTGTCCGGGACCCGGCGGCATTCCCCGACACTTACCTACTGTACTTTCCCTTAGCCCTCCCCCATGTTATCTTAATCAACACTTATGTGAGCATTTTTGCTTTTCAAGCGACAAGTTAATCTTAAAATTCATAAAAAATATAAAGTACATAGAATGTTCATATCACTTTGATAAAGAACAAAGTTGGAGGAGTCACACAATCTGATTTCAAGATTTTTTAAGCTACAGTGAACAAGACAATATGCTATGATAAAGATAAGTAAATAGGACTACATATAGGTTCAAAATAGACCCACACACATATAAACATTTGATAAAAGGAGCACAAAGGCAATCCAGTGGAATGATGATCATTTCAACAAATTTTGCTGAAGCAGTTGCCTGCAAGACCTCTAAATTACAAATATTACCTTAATAAATAAATGCAATGTTGTTTATAAAAGTCTTGAATTGGGAAAAACCCTAATGCCCCGTAGAGGAAATTGTTAAATATAGTGGTTTTCCTATAGGTAGCTATCACCAGAATACTGTGCAATTAAAAGTTATGGAGAGCTGGGGAGTTAGCTCAAGGAGCTGGAGTGCATGCCTCACATGCATTCAGCCCCAGGCTCAATTCCCTGTACTATGGGACCTTTCTAGCACCACTGGGTACAGTTCTGGTGGTCCTCAGCACTCCTGGGAGCCACCAAACAAAAAACAAAACAGTCATTGAGTTGTACATGGGAAGATATCCATGATACAGTAAATTTTTAAAAAGCCATTTTACAAATGACAATGTGTAAGTAAAATTTTAAAGTACTTTGTAAAAAAACTCCTTGAAGTATATTCATCAGTGCTAACAATAACTTTTTCTGAGTAGTAAAATTTCTGAGAAATTATAGGCAGAATTTCTAGTCTGAATTTTTATCTTGCTTAATTTCTACTATAAAAGTATTACATAATGTTTTATTATAAAATAATTGTAGTAAAATTTTACTTAATAATTATTAAGTCAGTTTCATTTAATACAAGTATCTTATTATTAGAGAATTACTAAAAAAGTGAAAAATAGTAAGCAGTTTACAAATAAACAAAATAATACGTATACTAATTTATTCACTGAGACTCATAATAAAACTACAGAAAGAGGCCATTCTTACCTAGGTTTTAAAATGTTCTAATTTGTTCATTGAAAGTTTTCAGAAAGTTTCTTCTACCAAAAGGTAATGAATAATATTCTTGAATTGGTATTTCTAAAAGTTACAGGCAATGGTTTCTAAGCAGTATTGAGTATATGAAAAGTACAAGATGTTGGACTTGTATAACCAGTCCTGAGTAAAATACATCTATCATCACTTGGTGAGATGACTTCCTACTAAACAAACACCTGGGCAAGGAAAATTAATGGATAAACCAATATTGCAATCCTGGGCTACATTCATATATATTGGATTAGTTTTCATTCACATCATTTTTTCTTGTTGAAAAGTATTCTATTAAAGTAGTTTAAAAATTCATTTTTCACAATATATTGTCACATTGAAATATGTACTGAAAAACTGTGTATAATATTACACAAAAACTATGAAGCCCTGTAATCAGTTTTGAAAAGATACTGTAAAATAATCTCTGGTATATATTTCTACATGAAGGCAAAAATACTATAACAAAAACTAGTTTGTTAAGATAATGTGTCTCAAAATGAACTATACTTAGATTTTAAAGTTTTACATAAAAAAACTGGTGAAGATCAAGAAATAATTAAACATAATAATGTCAAATTTGAATGGCATCACTTCTCTGCAGAAAATTTTATCATTGCTAAGATAAATTAAAGTCAAATTGAAACTAGAGATTTACTAGTTAGTAGATGTTCCTATATATTTAAAAGACTTGTCTCATGTTCAGTAGCATAATCATTCAAGAGCACATTTCAGTCTTAAGCAAATAGATCAAGTAATTGCAAAAATGATCTGAGAGGATGTAGTAACTCAGTATTTCAAGAGAAAACAAAATGTTGGCAGGCATTATGTTTTGTTCTCTAACACACAAGCCTGTTCAGTCTTTGTCACTATCTGGAAAGTTTGCTATGTAAAGGAGATATAATATAGAAAGTATACATGTGGAGGCAGGGCAACACAGAGCAAATGGGATAAGATTTATTACCTTCAATTATTTTTGTTAAAAACTACTCAGGGCACCGGCTCATAATATATTGTACTTTCCATTACCTTGTGCAAAAGCAAAGTATATCTAAAAAGCACATTTCGTCTACCTAACATATTAAAATAACAAGTAGGAGATCATGACATAACTTGACAGATGGACTGCCATTTAGCAATGTTGGACATTAGTTAACAACAAGCTAATATCATCATACCCAATTTTGTCCAACATCTATAAGTTATCAAATTGGAAAAAGTTTCCTAGTAAGATATCTTGGATTTGTTTACTAATTTAATGAAGTCAAATAGCTATATTTAAGCAAATGTAATACACATAGAATTTTAAAATAACTGCTTAAAAATGTTAACTACTGGTGGAAAATTTTAAACTCTGATCCTAATTAATTCCCCTCATTGGAATTGATTTTGTTGGACACGTTACACAAGTACTTTATGAATTGACTCATAAAAATTTTCAGCATATTGTCCTAGGTTTATTATTACCACCCTTACTATATATTAAGACTAGTATCTTTTCATCAACACCAGCTGTTAAGTAAACTCTAGTGACAGAGTAGATTCATGATTAATCATAGAAAAGAAAGCAAAAATAGAGTGACATAAATTTAATTTCATTACACTTTGACATCTAAAGCCACATTTTATGTCTTACTGACCACAAATGACTTCTCTATTATAAAACAATCGATCTATACAAGTCTAGTAACAACATTCACCAAGTGAATGGTCATTTTAGTTTAAGGACTTCATATCAAATTATTAATGTTTCCTAATATAATTTTAATATTATAACATATGAGAAAATGAGTTCTTGTCAAATTTTCCCTTTTTGTTAATTTGCTTTTGTAGGTATTTTTTCTACTAAAACTTCTTTATCTAATATTCAAAGGGGAGGAACTAAAGATTAAAGAAATCCTTCCAGCCTATCAGGTTTGAATCAAAACATCAGCCTAATAATTAGATTTTGGGGACAGGAACTGGAAGGGTTGCAGAGACGTTGCTTAAATTTTATAGGCCACATTCTAAAAAAACAAAATGCTAGAGCATTAAATAAGATGTTTCTCTGTAAAAGGAGCAGTACTAATCATGCTTTTTAGCAAAGAAGCCATAATTTCCTAATGAAAGCAGTAAAGACCTGGTTTCATAAATAATTGTAAAAAAAATTGAGAAGCAAATTTACGTGTTTTTTGTGGAAAACTTGCAAATTCCACCTCCTTTGAGAAGCTAACTCATTCCATACCAATATCATATAACTTATTTTTCCAGTTGTCTTATATATGTTAATTCAGGGCCCCCCTCACTAGATTTTGCATTCTTTGAAAGCAGAGACCAGGTCTTAAATGTCCCTTATTCTCTTTATAAGCAGAGCTTTAAGCACATAATATGTACTCAATAAATACTTGATTATGAAATTCTAACAATGTTTATCTGCTAAAAAAATCTAGATGTATTTTTTACCCCAAAGTTCAATTTTATTAGAAAAATCTGTCTGCCTTTTTCCACATATTGTGAGCTTCATTTTCCCCTCCACTCTGCTTGTTGCACCCAAAGTTTCCTCTCTTTCTTCCTTCACTCCCAGCTTGTAAACATATATCCAAGACAAAGCATATTGTATTTCCACACCAAGCATATTACATTCTTACCAAAATTATATTCTTTAGGATGTTAGAATATATTCTAAAAACTGCAGCTATAACTCAGTGATAGTGTTGCAGTACACTGTTGCCCAGAGCCTCTGCATCTTACCTGGAGTTATCTCCTGCAGGCCACTTTGTAGATAGGGGAAGGAAGACAGGATCTGTGACTCTACGGTGGCAGAATATCTTACCATGTATTCTATGTTAGCTGATATAAATATTTCCTCACTATTCACGGATCCCCTTGTGGGACTAGACAGATCTTACCAGTACTTATACCTGGCTATGCTGGATCTCTAAGTATAATATAGTTATAATTAGACCAGAGTGAAATGCTGTTTGCCTCCAAACAAGCAAGCATGGCTCTCTAATAAGTCTAAAGGTTATATCCAAAACAACTATGAAGTAAAGACAAGGATCTTGTGAAGGCTTGGAGAAATATATACCTGTTGTAGAATATTCATGGTAAAGATACATGCCCTTCCCCACTCTGCATAGGGCCTGCAGGGAAACTGCAAGGACAGACCTTGGGTGGGGATAATATTAACATATCAATGATGAGGTCCTGGAAAAGGCATACCTGAGGGAAACTGACCTTAACTGCTATACCTTGATGTGGGCTATGCAGGGCTTAAAAAGATATAAAGGCAGTAGCCTGCTCTTTTCCATACCTTTTCTCCTCTCTTTCTCTTTGCTCTCTGCCTCTGCTCTCCCTGTCTCTGTTCTCTGCCCTGCTGGGCCTTAGCATGTGGTAGCGGCCATTTTGGCCTAGGATTCTAAACCTACACTTGGCGGGGCCCAGCCAGGAACCTAAACTCCGGGGTTCCTATTATTGAATTGTATACAAGAACAAGTGTGAGTGAAGCCTTTTGAAACTTGGTTGGATTCGTGAGTCTTTCTCTGTCTGCTGGCCGCCAATCCCTGGGGCAGAAGGGGGATCCCGAACCCTGTTCCCGGATTTTGTTGGAGAACCCAGAGGTCTCCAACGATAGAGCACTTGCTTTGTATGTATGAGATTCCGAGTTTGATCCCCAGCACTGTCAAATAAAGATACATTTTAATTTTATGTCATTGATGATTTTTAGTTTAATGAATAATGATATCATTTATTCCTATTTTAATGCTTTAATAAAAAATTAAAGATGATGTCTAAAGTTATTTTAAATTTATTTTTCTGACTGAAATCACTGGTCCTCTCCTAGCAACTGAATTATCATTGTCCCATTTATCAAACTAATTTCATTCACATGTCATGACTGCAACTAATAATATATTTAACTGTGCTCATTCCTTAAAAAAATGTTTTTGCTTCATATTTTTATCCCACTGGAAGAAATTGATGACTGATACTGATACAGAGCTGCTACTGGCTTTCCCTGTGCTCAGCGGATCATGAGGCGTCAGGGAGGGAAGGCAGGCTTTAGCTCTGTCCCGTTATCCCAGTAGAGCCTTGCAAGAAGCCAGAGGAACCCCACACCATGAGGGCAGTAATTTTTCAACATCCGCACTCCACAGCTTGTCAGAACTCCACCCAAGAGAAAAGCTGATCTCTCCCCTTTGTGGTTCATCAGTAAATACACGAGATGAGAGCCTACTACTGAGAGTATACCACCCACATTGCAGAGCCTGGCAAGCTACCCGTGTCGTATTTGATATGCCAAAAACCAGTAATAATTATAGACCTCATTCCCATGACCTGAAGGAATGGTTTGAGGCTTTTCACGTTCCTGGAGCGAGTAAATGTCTTTGGGCTACACTAGCATGCAGCAGGACATATGGAGATGTTACTGGTACCCACTTAAGCAAATCAGTGAACAACAGGAAGACAAGTGATACAAGTGATACTGATACAGGAAATTTGGAAAGTGTTCTTGACTTTGTCTCAAGGTGTTATTAGTAATATTGCTCAATATTAATGATGGGTCATTTCTATATATAAACATCACTTTTTGAGATTTATGATTACTTTTAGGTGAAGCAAAGTACATTTAATATAACTGATCACAGACTCTGAATTTAGTAACTTGTAACTAGAAACCACACAGCAGAGCCAGGCAAGCTACCTGTGGTGTATTCGATATGCCAAAAACAGTAAAATAATGGACCTCATTCCCAATGAATCGAGATGTTACTGGTGCTCACTCGAGAAAATCGATGAACAATGGGAAGACAAGTGATACAAGACAAGTGATACAAGTGGAACTAGAAACCTAAATCTAACTTCTACACTTTGAAAAATAAAACACGATGGCTGTTCACGTTCTATATCTGTAAGATTTTAAAGTCATTTACCGATTTTTTCAAAAGGAAATTATCCTCATTGGAATCAATGTTAACAAAAGGACAAATAAGATCTAATGATGTGGGGCAAGTGAGATAGTACAGTGGGTAGGGAACTTGCCTTGCAGGCAGCTGACCCAGATTCAATCCTTGGCATCCCATATATTCCCCAAAACACCATCAGGAGTAATTCCTGAGTCCAGAGCCTAAAGTAACCCCCGAGCACCAGTGTGGCTCCAAAACAAAACAAAAAACAGAAAAACAAAAGGTCTAATGATATGACACATTGTGATACAATGCAATCACTATGCTATCATTGGTCTTCAAAATGTTTTACAGAAAATTTTATTCCAATAATTTTAATTATGTCAATATGCATGTAGAACACAGACTTATAGAAAGCCAGTAATCAGATTTGAGTTTGCAGCACTATGTGTGCTTGAAAAAAATAAATTGGGGGCGGAGCGATAGCCCAGCGGGTAGGGCGTTTGCCTTGCACGTGGCCAGCCCATGCCGCCTCAGTTCGATCCCCGACATCCCATATGGTCCCCCGAGCACCACCAGGAGTGATTCCTGAGTGCAGAGCCAGGAGAAACCCCTGAGCATTGCCGGGTGTGACCCAAAAAAGCGAAAAAAAAAAAAAAAGAAAAAAGAAAAAAGAAATTGGGGGCCGGAGCAATAGTCCAGTGGGTAGGACGTTTGCCTTGAACGCCCGGGTTCGATCCCCAGCACCCCATATGGTCCCCGAGCACCGCCAGGAGTAAATCCTGAGTGCAGAGCCAGGAGTAACCCCTGAGCATCGCGGGTGTGACCCCCAAAAAAAAAAGCAAAAAAAAAAAATAAAATAAATTGTTCTTTGTGTCAGTAAACTGCAGTGACATGGATATTATAAATACAAGTTGGCTAATTATAGCAATTTTTAGTGGATAAAAGCTGCATATTTCAAGTACCCTGAATTCTATTTAGTATTTATTGGTACTGTGTACATTTTTTTAAATATAAAAACTGAAATCAGATTTATTTTTATGATTCAGTATCAAATAAGTAGCCTGTTACTATAAATCTTTCAATCTTTTTTTAAATGTGATGTTGGAAGACAAAACTCATCCTCACATTACTAAACAGTGTAGGCCTGAAGTTAGCATACTATACCCATTATATGATTAGAGTTAGAACTTTGGGTCAGGCCAACCTGAAGAGCTCAACCCCAGTGCCTAAGATTCATGCCTTTGCAAGGAAACAACCAAGACACCCAGTGAGTCCAGGTAGTGTCTGTGTTTTTTGAAAACATGCTGATTTACCAGCAGTACACCTTGTACCTAAGGGGACAGAAGTCCCTGCACTCTACCTTTCTAGAATTTGCTCTATTTTTCATGTGACTGTTCACCGTATCCTTTAAAAATAAAATGGTAATTGTAAACATACTACTTTCCTATGGAAAGCCCTGAATTTGTCAGTGGCAGGAAGCTAAGAGATGAGTCTGACATCTGGAATGGGGGGAGTCTATAAAGAACTTCCTCCAATCCTGTGGAGTCTAACTCTTCTGGGTAGTTGGCACCAGAACTGAACTGAATTATTCAACAAAGTTGGTACCAGAGAATTGGTATTAGAACACAGCAACACTTTTTTTTTGCCTAAAACAAAAAATAAAGTTTTGAATTATTTCTAACATGTCCCCCTATAATATATAACTAAACAATTCAGTGTTCTTGAAAGAAAAGATGCTAAAGGCATAGCACATTTGTTATTCTAGTTGCTTTTCTAAATGTTATTTCCATCTTAGTTTTTTAAAAATAAGCAACAATAAAAACCCAACTATAACTATTACCTACTAATATATAGAATGTACAGGGCATGAATATAAAAACTATTTTATATCTACTCAATGGTTTTCATTATAATGATTTTTATAGAGGCTAAAAGAGAAGCCAATGGATTTTGATTTAATGAAACAGCAAGAACCAAAATGCAAAAAGTGCAAACTCCAGAAATTTTAACTAAGAAATTTACAGTAGAAAATGTGTTTCAATAATGTCTTGGAAAAGTGTCTCTGACAGAGGTGGACAAGAAATGACACAGGACAGTGGAAAACAGTCTTGGACACTCTGGTGGTGGTGAAGGTACAGTAACTTCATATGCTAGAACCGTAAGTGTCAATACTACTGCAGCCATATAACTAACCAGCAATTTAAAAAACTAAGCATCTTTGTTGTCTGTAAGATATTATTTCTGCAATTTAAAATAAAATCACATTAAATTCTAGAGAAAAAGCACTCTGTATTGTGGGAGTGTGGTTGAATGGGCTCTCCAGCAGAGCTCAGCGTGCCTAGGGACAACACCCAGTGATAATTCACCAGGTCAGACAGCCTAACTCTCAGGTTGTTGATGTGGCGCTGCTCATAACCTGGCGTTTCTAGGGGCCACTGGGATAATAAGTCCTCAGGGTTTCTAGGGCTACACCTGGCAGAGCACAGGTGCTGTGTGGTACCAGGGTTCAGACTTAGATCCCTAAGCATGAAAGGCATATATCTTTGATCACTGAAAATCCCCCGCCTCCTAATTTTCTGGGAAAAGAAAAAAAGCAGGGTCATTAAAAGAATTGAATTATAAGATAACCCTTGGGTACAAAATGGTACTGTCAAAAAATCTTTGTAAACATTGTTGAATGCCATGTGTTTCAAAGAATTATCAATTTCAGAAATTGATGAGAAACATATGAAGTATCCCTTAAAGCTGCCACAAGGGCTAAGTAAAAGTTCTGGCCACTATTTTACCCACATTTAATAGTCCATAACTCTGAAACATTTACTAAAATGTACTTGAGAAATCAGAGGCTGGGAGAGCTACGTATAAAGAAGAAATGCTAAAGATTCGGGGTGGGGGCAATGTCAATTTCTTCATGATAGAATGCATTTCATAATTAAGACAATTCATCTAATGGTAAAATATGAACTATACATTCCCAGCACACCATGTCCACTTATCATAGTGTAGGAAAATAAGTGGATTTCAATTTGGTGACTTAACCTGTAGCTTTAAATCTTTAATAAACAAAGTTGAAATTCCAAACTTTAATAATGAAAAGGCCATAGCTGAAATGATGTCAACCCTGGACCTGAATCTCTTACTGACACAATGAAAGCCCTACTTGTAGAGCTGCACTTCTGCTCAGCAGCTGCATTTTTGTTTTAATAAAAGGAGAAAGGGTGCCAGCACACCAATGCGATCCAAGACTTGGTTGCTACATAAGTAGTAGAATTAATTGCTTTTCCAGAAAGCTGGAGCAAGCTCTCCTTCCACTGTCCCATCAGGATCAGCTTCCATAAAATGAGTGTAATAAGATAATGTATTACATACGCCAGTAACTCCTACCAGCAGTATTCAGCGGAACAAAGTCATCCATATTTATACCAATCAATAAAAACTTCATTGTTACATATATTTCAGACATCACATTTTAGTTATGTCTTTAAGATGGAGATAAGGTAGGCAAAAAAAAAAAAAAAGAAAAATAAAAGAAAGCTAAGGGGCATTTCTTTTATTTTTTTGAAGGATCTGTCCTTTTTCCTCTAATACCTTCCTTGGCTAATGAAATGAAGAAAAAGAAACATTTATTAGGGATTTGGAAAAATAACTACCAATATGATTTATTTTTCTCATTCACAAATATAAGAACTATAAACATTTTAATTGGCCCCGCATGGTAATACTATGCACAGTGTCTGATTTTATATGGAGATTTTTGAGAGATCATTTTATTAACCCTCAAATAGACATAAAAAAGGTTCAATTAGGTTGCAGTGCACCTGATGACTTCATTGACTAACAGTATTCTTTTAAAGTGAGCAAAAAGAAAAACACTATTTCTCAATTTAAGAACACACAAAAGGAAGCATGACAAAGGTCACACTACAACCAGAAAAAAGAACTCTTTTCTTCTGGTCCACAGTCTCAAGCATATCCACTAAATCATTTGGATTTCTAAACCACAACCTAAATGTGCCTACTCATGGCTATATATAGGATAATCAAATGATCTTTCCAAAACTCATCAATCATTTTGGAAACTATTAGAGACTGAAAACCATAGATTCAAGTCTACTTTAGGGGCATAAGGTTCTGAGACTTATTTTTAAGTGTTTTGACCATTTATGAAAATGATATACTATATTAAAGCCTAAATCTTTTCCTTGGATATTTTTAAATCCAAAATATAGGTCTTAATCTTTAATAGATGACTGTCACCTAATGAAGTCTAAATCAAACCTAAGAATGCCTCTTTCTTCAAATGGATGTTGTTTGTTGAAATAACATAATGTATACTTTAGATTTCTGCTTCAAATTTGATAAAGAAACAAAAATGGAATTATGATACTAAATAAAATTTTTAATTTTCTATACCTTCTTAACCTGTGTGTATACATGTTGTATATTATGTAATATTGAAAGAAAATAGATAAAAGCAAAAATGTACACTTTTATTTAGAAATATTCCATGATAGTATAAGAACAATAATATGTGGAATAATGTCATTTTCAGAGCCAGCTATCAGATGCTTAAAATGTTTTAACAACATCAATCTAGCATTTCCTAGATTCTCAATAAAATTATTTTTTGTTGTAGTCTTTACCTATCTGAGAAGAAATACAGTACGATCATCCTCTATTATGATGTTTCTGATGATTTCCAAATGTTTCTTTGCTATGTAACAGACGTATATGATTTCTGATCCAGATGCTTTAAAAAGCAATTCTAACAAAGAAACTTAATCTGAGCTGAACTTGGCACTGATTCTAAAAATCTATAGGATGATGTTTTGGAAGCTGCTCAAACAAAAGCTAAAAGAGAAATATGCATCCACAATCATATATCCCTGGCTGGTAGTAATAAATGAAGGATGCAGACTTTTTTCCATAAGTGTAGATGAATAAAAGTTAATGCTTATAAAACACAGTGTAAGTACCAAAACAGTATTTGAGATTGATGCTTCTTTTCTTAAAGCCAAAACATCCATTTGATTCACTGGAAGGTATAAATCAAAGAAAGATTATATCTATTCTTTTTGAAAGCTATTTATGTGGCATACATCTTAAGTAAGAATTCTGGTTTTGATATGCAACAAAATTATAGCATGGTGATCTAAAAAATACCAACACAGAGAAAAAAGTCAATTGGATTCAGTTTCTTCCAGTGAATATAGAATAAGTTGAGCACAAAAGTCCTGAGATTTCTTTTGGAATTCTTTAAGGAGAGGAGTGAGATAGCACGAAATTGAACAGAAATCGACAAATTCCAAAAAGATGTCAAGACACACACTCAAAACTGCTACTTATTGTCAGGAAGAACAAGTACCCAAAAAAAAGTACAAAAGGAACATTATAACAAAAGTGCTGAAAACTGAAGGCAAAGAGAAAATCATAGAAATAACCAGAGAAAAGAAAGGACATAAGACATTTCAATGAAAACACTAGAAGCTAGAAGATAATAATAGGTTGTTATTTTCTGAGATGTTAAAGGAAATAACTCCAACTTATGATTCTATACCCAATGATATTATCCTTCAAAAAATGTGAAATAAAAATCATGACTGCTAGATATTGAAATAATTCACTGACATTTAAAAATGCTACTACATACTGTTTTGTTTTTAGTTTGTGGGCCATACTTGGCGATGTTCCAGGGTTGCTCCTGATTATACACTCAGGAGTTACTCTTGGTAGTGCTGGTGAAGGGCCCTATGGGAGGCTGGGTATGGAACCCAGGATATAAGGAAAGTGCCCTCCCCTGTACTGTCCCTTCAGCTCCCTAATGTTTACTGATCTTTTATTATAAAACCATTTTAGACAAAATTCTTATTTCTAGTAGCCTTTTTTGGCAGGTTATTGAAGATTTTCTACAGAAGTGATCATGCAGCCAATGAGTATAAGGTTTGCTTATTCCTTCACAATATGTATGTCTTCACTTCTCCCTTCTTCATTTCATGGGGCTAGGGCTTCCAGTACAATTTTGATTGGAAGTGGTGAGAGCATATGTCCTTACCTTTCCTGACCCTACCAAAAAAATTAATCTTTCACTTCAAATACTGTTGGAGCCATTTAAAAATATATTTTTAGAACTATTTACATATAGTTTAGGAAGAAGGGAGAAGGAAAATGATTTACAAAATAAGGAAAAAGATTCAATGTCATTGAGTTCATTCCTGGAAAGTACAAGGCCATGAGTTCTAACCCTAGAGCCAAGCACAGAGCTAAGGTCATCTCTACAGCTGTTTTTTTTTCTTTTGGGGGGGGTCACACCTGGTGACGCTCAGGAGTTACCTCCTGGCTCTTTGCTCAAGAATTATTCCTGGCAGTGCTCAGGGAACCATATGGGATACCGGGGATCAAACCTGGGTCGGCCACTGCAAGGCAAACACAGTACCCGCTGTGCTATCACTCCGGCCCCACCTACAGCTGTTTTTATGAATTCCAATGAGAAATAAAGGACCAGGAAGATGACTTGGTGGCTTAGCATGTATTCAGGGCAAATGGCAGGGGCAGGGGCTGCGGGGAGGGGGGGCGGGGTCCTGAGTTTAATGCCCACACCATGGAAAAGGAAATTCCTGGATTCAAGGTCAGTATTAGAAATAATTTGTTTCTAAAAAAAAAAAATTTGTTTCTAATTTGTCAGCAACAAAATATTTTTTAAATTATTAATAAATTTATTTAAATTACCAATAAGTTATTAATAACGTTCTAATTAATCATTAACACATTATTAATAACTAATACTTCATCAGTAACAAAAAATTTAATGATGATTTTCATTAAAATGAGCCTAGAAATGAATCTAACAAAATATATGTAACATCTCTAAGTCAAACATAAAAATTAACAAAACAAAAAAAGGCTGAGATACCATGTTTATGGATTGGAAGACTAAAACACTGTAGAATTATCAATTTTTTTTCTACATAATTTATAGGTTAGTAGCAAACTCAAATAGAACCTTAGCCAAGATCACTCTCTCATTCTTTCTCTCTTCCTCTCTCTCTCTTTCTCTCTCTTCCTCTCTCTCTCTCCTCTCCCTTACTTTCCTCCCCTTTATTCCCCTCTTCCTCTGAAAACTGCAAAACTGCTTCTTAAATTTATATAGAATAATTTATATAGAAATACAAAAGTCAGGGGCCCGGGGCAATAGACCAGTGGGGAGGGCGTTTGCCTTGCACATGGCCAACTCGGGTTCGATCCCTGGCATCACATATGGACCCCCACGCAGTGCCAGGAGTAATTCCTGAGCGGAGAGCCAGGAGTAACCTCTGAGCATCGTCTGGTGTGACCCAAATAGCAAACAAATAAATAAATAAATAAATAAATAAATAAATAAATAAATAAATAAATAGATATATAAGTAAATAAATTTAAAAAAGTCAAACACAGCCAAGACAATCTTAGAGAAAACTAACAGATAATTTACATTTTCAGTAATCAAGACCTATTATAAAGGTACAATGATTAAAACCACATAGTATTGGTATCATTGTATCACTGTCTTCCCATTCATCATCGATTTGCTCGAGCGGGCACCACTAACCCAGTAACATCTCCAATACGTCTGCAAGGGCATCTGCTTGCTCCAGGAACATAAAGAGCCTCAAGCCATTCCATCAGGTCATGGGAATGAGGTCTATAATTGTTACTGGTAGAAGGAAAATAATCAATAGAAGAGCATAAGGAATCAAAAACAGCTTAACATAAAAAAGTATACCTGATCAATGACAAAGGGAAACTACAGATCATAGGTAAAGGACTTTTCAACAAATTACGCTCAGTAATTGGATATTCATTCTATGAATGTCAAGCTATACACAATAACAATTCCAGGTTGGTAAAAGACTTAAGTGGGGCGAGGGGCTGGGACATGACTCAGTAGTTAAAACACCTGCTTTGGTGCTGAAGAGATAGTACAGGAACACTTGCCTTACATAATGGTTGCTTTGACTGTGACCCTGTCCAATACCCAAGACTGCATATGATCCCCTGATCACTAATACAAATGAGAAAAAGGACCCAAATAAACATTTTTATAAGGAAGATATCAAAATAACTAATGAATGCTCAACATCAACAAACATCAGGAAAAGTGCAAAGCAAAATACAAATGAGCTATCACTTCACACCTGTTAGAATTATTATTATGAAAAATACAAGAGATAACAAATGTTCAGGAGTGTGGAAAAGAAGGAAACCTTTTTATGCCATAATAGGAATGTAAACTGGTGCAGCCATTACAGAAAAAAAGTATGGAGTCTTCTCAAAGCACTGGAAAAATACCAGAAGAGTGTGGAATATGATTTAATGACTCAAAGTGCTTGCCTGGCAAATGTGAGACCTTGAGCTCAAAACTCAGTGCCCCTACATTCACTAAGGCCACAGGAGGCTTGGAGTTTGATTTACAGTATCTTTGCATGCTCCGACACAATCCTGAAAGTTCCACCATTTGGGATCCCAGGCAAGGGAAATGTGTTTTTCTTTTTTTTTTTTTTTTTTTAGTGATTAAACATGTATTTATTTTAGTTCAGTTAAAACATACATTGTTTCATTGAAAGCGGTGTAGCACTTTGCCAACAAATCATACTGAATTGTTTGCAGCACCCATCCCGCCACCAGTGCCCATCTCCCACCACCAACGTCCCCGGTTCCCTCCCCCTCCCCAGCCCTGCTCCATGGCAGGTTCTTGATTTCTTTCCATTTCTCTCTCTTTCTCATTTCCTTCCCCTCCAGACTATGGATTACAGAACATACATTAAAGGGTTGTCATGTGTATCTTTTTGCCTCTATTTAGTGCTCAGTTCTAGGTTGGCTTTAGTACCCTCGACAATTCTTAGCACACTGTTCCATTTTCTGTCTTACCTAGCCTCTGAATCCCACACGTTTGTGATAATTTCCACCTTTGACAGGACCTCCTGATATATGTTTCACTTGATCTTGGATATTGGTATCATATTATGTACCTATATATTTATGTTATGCAGATAAATGCAGTCATTCTGTATCTGTCTCTCTCCTTCTGGCTAATTTCGCTCAACATAATCTTCTCCATGTCCATCCATTTGTAGGCAAATTTTATAACTTCATTTTTCCTAACAGCTGCATAGTATTCCATTGTGTAGATGTACCAAAGCTTCTTTATCCAGTCATCGATTTTCGGGCACTCTGGTTGCTTCCAGATTCTGGCTATTGTGAATAATGCTGCTATGAACATAAAAGTAGGGATGGTGTTTCCGCTGCGTATTTTTGGCTTCCCAGAGTAGATTCCCAGGAGTGGTATCGCTGGGTCAAATGGGAGTTCAATTTCTAGTCTTTGGAGGAATGTCCATATTGTTTTCCAGAAAGGCTGTACCAGCCTGCATTCCCACCAACAATGGATGAGTGTCCCCTTTTCCCCACACCCACGCCAGCACTTGTTGTTCTTGTTCTTTTGAATATGTGCCAGTCTCTGTGGTGTAAAGTGGTATCTCATTGTTGTTTTGATTTGCATCTCTCTGATGATTAGTGATGATGAGTATTTTTTCATATGTTTTTTTGCCATTCGAATTTCTTCCTTGCTGAAGTTTCTGTTCATTTCTTCTCCCCCATTTTTTGATGGGGTTGTTTGTTTTCTTCTTGTAAAGTTCTACCAGTGCCTGATATATCCTGGATGGGAAATGTGTTTTTAAATAGCAGGCAATATACAATAGGATTTTAAGTTTTTAGTTTTATCTATCTATCTATCTATCTATCTATCTATCTATCTATCTATCTATCTATCTATCTATCTATCTATCTATCTATCTATCTATCTATCTATCTATCTATCTATCTATCTATCTATCTATCTATCTATCTATCTATCTATCTATCTACCTACCTATCTATCTATCTGTCTGTCTGAATAAAGTTTTTAATGTAGCTCTTGATGGTATCTTTCCTGCCAAATTCAGCCTGTTCT
This sequence comes from Cryptotis parvus, assembly GCA_021461705.1. Lineage (NCBI taxonomy): Eukaryota > Metazoa > Chordata > Mammalia > Eulipotyphla > Soricidae > Cryptotis > Cryptotis parvus. The sequence continues at coordinate 9,257 of JAJIBD010010737.1, read as the reverse complement.
TTTAAACAACAAATCAGTAAAACTCAACTTTTCTGAATTTGGAGGTATGAAATATAAAGGGTGCAAAGATTTGTTTGTTTGTTTCAGGCCAAGAAAGAAAAGCAAACCTACTCTGTACATATAATTCCATTAGTAATGAATCTCACTAAAGTGATGGCTACAAAATGTAAATAAAGTAAAAACAAATGCAAAAATAAAATGAAAGTAGAAGTGTGATATGATACAGACATCACATTTTTGTATAAATATGCTTATTGAGAAAGAGAGAAATAAAGTTCGCAATTTTAAAGAGATGTGTGAATTTCCATTTTCGCTGTAACATAATTCACAATAGTCAAGTCACAAAAACAACTTAAGTGTCTATTGACAAGTGGCTAAGGAAAATGTGGACAGTCATTGTAGAGAGAGGGATGAAGGGTGGGATGGGTGGAGGAAAGGTAAAAAGAGTTTAAAAAGTTCTTCCATTTAAGGATGGACCTGGATAATATGCTAGCTATCACCTATATGTGTAATATAAAAAGTGTTACTGAATCAGAGAGAATGATGATTATCAAAAGTTAGTATAGATTCGGGAAGGATGAAATGTTTCTCAAGAGGTAGAAACTTAAATTTTTTTGTTTTTGTTTTTGAGTCACACTCAGTGAAGCTCAGGGTATGCATTCATTGATTTAAAGAAAGCCTTTGGGGTGGAAATTACTACAAACATGTGGGAGTCAGAGGTTAGGTAAGATAGAGAAGGGAACAGTGTGCTGATAATTGTCGAAAGAGCTAATACCAACCTAGAACTGAGCATTAAATATAGGCAAAAGATACACATGATACCCTCTAAGTGTATGTATTACAATTCACAATATGTAAGAGAAGGAAGAGAGAAAGAGAGAGAAAGAGAGAAAAGAGATAAAGAACTTCCCATAGAGGCAGGCTGGGGTTGGGGGAGGGAATCGGGGACATTGGTGGTGGGAAATGGGCACTGGTGGAGGGATGGGTGCTGGAACACTGTATGATGGAAACCCAAACATGAACATCTTTTTAATTGTATATCTCATGGTGATATAATAAAATATTAAAAAGAGCCTTTGATTCTGTTGAGACTGAAGCGGTCATTGAAGCCCTAGCCAAACAGGGTGTTCAAGCCCAATACATCAAGATCCTTTGTGAGCTGTATTACGGATTCACCACCAGAATCTCACCATTCTAAAAGGAAGTGATCCAAACGTATGGGAGTCAGAGGCTAGGTAAGACAGAAAATGGAACAGTGTGCTAACAATTGTCGAGGGTACTAATGCCAACCTAGAAATAGAGGCAACCTAGAAATAGAAGCCAAACTAGAAATAGAGACCTAAATAGAGGCAAAAAGATACACATGAAAACCCTTTAATGTATGTTCTGTAATCCATAGTCTGGAGGGAAGGAAAAGAGAAAGAGATAGAAAGGGAAAGAAATAAAGAACCTGCCATGGAGGCGGGCTGGGGGAGGGGGAGGGAAGGGGGACGGTGGTAATGGGAGATGGGCACTGGTGGCGGGATGGGTGCTGGAACACTGTATGACCAAAACCCAAATATGGACTTTTTAATTGTCTATCTTTGTAATTGTAAAAATAAAAATTTTTTTTAAAAATTAAAAAAAAAATAAAAGGAAGTGATCATTGATGTCAAAAGAGGGAACACTGTATGACCGTAACCCAATATGAGCATCTTATGAACATCTTTGTATTGTATTTATCACGGTGGTATAATAAAATAAAAAATTAAAAAAATAAAAATTAATATTCACTAAAAAAAAAGAGGGGTTGGGCAGCATGATACCATTTCACCAAAACTCTTCAGCGCCACCCTGGAGAACATCATGTAACAATTAGAATGGGGAGGAATGGGAGTGAAGATAGACAGATGGCACTACACCACCACCTCCGCTTCGCTGATGACATCGTTCTAGTAACACCAAACATTAGCCAGGCAGGGGCCGGAGCAATAGTCCAGCAGGTAGGGCATTTGCCTTGCATGCAGCTGACCCAGGTTCGATCCCAGCATCCCATATGGTCCCCAGTGCCAGGAGTGATCCCTGAGTGCAGAGCCAGGAGTAACCCTGAGCATCGCTGGGTGTGACCCAAAAAGAAAAAAAAAAAACATTAGCCACATGGCACAAATGCTGGCTGACTTCAACCGTGAACGTGGAAAGATAGGTCTACAGCTGAATCTCAACAAAACAATGTTCATGAAAAATGAACTAGTCCCAGGGGCCGGAGCGATAGCCCAGCGGGTAGGGCGTTTGCCTTGCATGCGGCCGGCCTGTGCCGGCCGGGGTTCGATCCCCGGCGTCCCATATGGTCCCCCGAGCACCGCCAGGAGTGGTTCCTGAGTGCAGAGCTAGGAGTAACCCTTGAGCGTTGCCGGGTGTGGCCCAAAAAGCAAAAAAAAAAAAAAAAAAAAAAGAACTAGTCCCAGATGCCCCATTCACTCTCAACAGAACAAACATCTCTGAATGCAGCAGTTATGTGTACCTAGGTCAAGAATTCAATATGATGAATGACAGGCGTGAAACACCTTCAAGAGCATCAGTGAAATAGCTAAAAAGGACAAAAAACCTCCAGCTCTGGGCACATCTCTTCGACTCTACAGTTCTCCCTGCATTAACATATGCCTCAGAGACCTGGACCCTACGAAAGCAGGATGAGAATGCTACTCGGGTCTCCTAAAGAGGAATAGCTATACTTGGAATATCACATCTCACTCAAGTGAGAGAAGGAATCCGGAGTTCCAACCTCCATCAACGATCTAGAGTCAGGGATGCTGTCTCGTTTGCCAAGGCATCGAAAATCAGATGGGCTGGACATGTAATGCGATTTGGAGATGACCGCTGGACTAGAGCCATTACCGACTGGATCCCAGGGACTTCAAAAGATAACATGTTCGCCCACCTACAAGATGGTCAGACTTCTTCATCAAGACCCTGAGCGAATGGTTTGAGGCTCTTCGTATTCCTGAAGCAAGCAGATGCCATTGGGCTACACTGGCACATGATAGGGACAAATGGAAATGTTACTGGCGCCCATTCGAGCAAATCAATAAATAATGTGATATCAAGTGATCAAGTAATCAAGTGAAATTCTAGAGACTGAATGCATAACATTATGGTTATAGTTTATAATGCATTATATACTTGAAATTTCTGGGAGGGTAGATTGTTATCTTACCACCCACATACACAAAAGGTGCTGTGAGAATTAATTGGATTGACTATGATAATCATTTCACAGTGTGTATGCTCAACAAAAATCTTGTTTTGCATCTTAAATGTATATAAGTCTTGGGGCGGAGCGATAGCCCAGCGGGTAGGGCGTTGGCCTTGCACGGCCGGCCCATGCCAGACCGGGTTCGATCCCCGGCATCCCATATGGTCCCCCGAGCACCGCCAGGAGTGATTCCTGAGTGCAGAGCCAGGAGTAACCCCTGAGCATCGCCGGGTGTGACCCAAAAAAGCAAAAAAAAAAAAAAAAAAAAAAAAGTATATAAGTCTTATTTGTCCATTCTACCCCTAACAATGCTGAGGGAGAAATTTCAGATCAATTCTAAGTCTATGTGGAAATAGTGAAAAAAAAAATTAAGGGGCTAGAATTTTAGGCAAACATTTTTATTCTTGGGTACAATAAATAATTTTATAGCCTATTGTAATTTATTTATAAAATGCATAATAACTAGTTCTTAATATAATAGTAAATGAACATGAGAGGATGCAGTTAGCTAAAAATGCACAAAATCAAAACTGTTCTTTGCTAAAGCATTGATCAGAAAATAGAAAGGACAATCATCCTAATCTGTCACTCAAAACTTCAAAACCAGATTACAAAATAAGTCCACCTGAACCCATAAGGGGTGAGGATTTCATTTCGAAGGCTGCTAAAAAATTCATTTGTGGCCAAGTCTCAGCTCCTGGAGCAGACAGATTATTAAAGATGTTCTGGAGATCAGCATAAAGCACATTCTACTTAAACCAATTATGGAGTAACCATCAAAACACAGATAACAGCCAACTGCAGGATCTCTTATCTATCAAATTTACTTGATCATAGTAATAACATAGGTAAAATAAGAAAAATATCATTGTATGTGTTTTTCTTAGGGAAATCAAAACAGTATTTAATTTTTTTCAGAGTAACATTTTATAATAGGATTCCATGGGTTAGCAAAAAAAATGACTTTAAGAAAATTGTTATAAAAAACAATGTTATAAAAATGTTATAAAAACATGAAGTAAAGCCGGTTATAAGCACATTGTTTATAAATTATACTTCCAGAGGCAGGGAGATAGCTCAAAGGACTGGAGCATATGCTTTGCATGCTGGAGCCCTGAATTTGACCCAGAGCAATGCCTGGTTCCCTGAGCTTCAGCTGGTGTAGCTCCCAAGTAAAACAAGACCAAAAAATATACTTCCATGATTATTTTCTGTTTGTTTCTCTTATTCATTTTAGGGAAAAACTAAGAGATGAACCTAAGTAGTATGTTGATTATCCTTTGCCTAACTTGTGTCATTTCACTAATAAAGTGGATGGTAAATATATTAAGGTAGGTAGAAAACTGGTGCTTAGAAATAGCTTATTTCTACATATGTAAATGAGAACAGGCAATCCCTTATATAAAATGGTTTTAATTTTCTTATTAACATAGGTCAAAATCATAAAGTGATCACTAATTGGTGATTACTGATTTATTTTCTGATCATTCTATTTGTCAGTTCTTAAAGTTTTGTTGGAATATGCAATATAAAGTAACTTTGTTCCATGCCACAAGGGGCAGGTTGGGATTGGGAGAGAAAGTCACAATGGTGGGTTGGAACACTAAATGCTTGAAACAACTGTTTAATGAAAAACTTTGTAAATTACAGTGTTTCTAATAAAAGAATTTAAAAAAGAAATAGCTCATTTTTGTACTCTTTCAACTCAAGGATTTTTTGAACAGTGTGCCATACATAACATACACAAAACTGCTTCATAAACTTAATTAGCAGTTATTTCATTCATCTTTCAGAATAAAGGCCTAAACTAAGCGAAGTTCATAATGAGCTTTTTCAAGACTGTTTCCCATAGTGTGTTTGCATAATAATAAGGCCCAACTGTTAGAAAACAAATAAAGAGCAAATTATTAAGGTCATCATTTTGGTTTAATAATGCCTAATACAGTTTTAACAATCTGCTCAGGACAAACTGTGCCCACTCAGACATAGCCAATTATGCATTTGTGTGGCAGATGAAATCTTTAATGATGAATCTGATTAACATTCAATAATAAACATATAGGCTAGAAAATGACCAAGCTACCACCTGCAAACATCAACTAAAGCTTTGGTCAGATTGAGGTCAGACTGGTATTCCAGAAAGGCGCATTAAGATAAAAGTTTATCAAATGTGTTAACAAAGATCCCCTTAACCACACACACACACACACACACACACACACACACACACTCAATCTATTATAGAAAGGTCACCTTTCTAGCAGCTATTTGTCTGATCAACGAGGGAAATAACAGACTGAATTTTTATTTTGAGTTGTATCTGATTTTTAGGAGAGGTTTTAAATCAATTTGGTTTGATCTCTATAAAAACATAATATGCCACAGGTGATTTAGCAGATCCATTTTTTTCTACCAATGACTTTTTGTGTATCACTTGAAAAAATAGTATTGCACTCAGACTCGAAAGCCTTAAATGTCTTAGAACCAATGGGTTTGAACAATCATTTCTTTCTACTTTTGTTTTTGTGTTTTATTTTTTGGGCCCCATCTCCATAAATGCTGGGGGTCAAACCCAGGTTGAAGCCGATAGGCTTCATGCAAGGCAAATACTCTTCCTGTTGTACTATTGCTCACCTCCTACAATCATTTCTTATCTAAAGAAACACTATTAATCAAGTGTGGGACAGGTTAGATGAAGATATCACTAATTATATTTTTCAAACTTTTATTGAAGAAAGCATGTTGGCTGGGGAGCCGACTCTAAGACCTGGAGTGCATGACTCTCACACACGCGGAACCAGGTCCAGTCCGCGGGACTCGCAGGGTCTCCTAAGCATCCTGAGCTCGAGTGTCCTGAGCATCAGTCTGGGAGTAGACCCCAGTACTACAGAATAGGCTCTACCCTCTACAAACAAAAACCAACAAAAACCAAGCATCTATAGAGAAAAAAAATTCAAATAAGAGTTCAGTGAATTTGTACAAACTAACCACATCCATTAACCAATAAGCAGATTTAAGGGAAAAAAAGAAACAGTATCAAGAAACAGCCGGGGCGATAGCACAGCAGGTAGGGTGTTTGCCTTGCACACAGTTGACCCAGGTTCGAGATCCCTGCATCCCATATGGTTCCCCCAGCACTGCGGGGAGTAAATCCTGCATGTAGACCAGGAATAACCCCTGGGTGTACCCAAAAAGGAAAGAAAGAAAGAAAGAAAGAAAGAAGGAAGGAAGGAAGGAAGGAAGGAAGGAAGGAAGGAAGGAAGGAAGGAAGGAAGGAAGGAAGGAAGGAAGGAAGGAAGGAAGGAAGAAGGAAGGAAGGAAGGAAGGAAGGAAGGAAGGAAGGAAGGAAGGAAGGAAGGAAGGAAGGAAGGAAGGAAGGAAGGAAGGAAAGGAAGGAAGGAAGGAAGGAAGGAAGGAAGGAAGGAAGGAAGGAAGGAAGGAAGGAAGGAAGGAAGGAAGGAAGGAAGGAAGGAAGGAAGGAAGGAAGGAAGGAAGGAAGGAAGAAGAAGAAAGAAAAAGAAAGAAAGAAAGAAAGAAAGAAAGAAAGAAAGAAAGAAAGAAAGAAAGAAAGAAAGAAAGAAAGAAAGAAAGAAAGAAAGAAAGAAAGAAAGAAAGAAAGAACAAGGAAGAACACCCCTCTAGGTGTCCGGAGTTACAGTACTTCTGGCAGTGCTCTGGGGACCAGATGGGATGGGTAAAGAGTTTTCCTTCCTTGCACATTTGCATGTGGTTGACCTGCATTCGATCCTCCAGCATCGTACATTGGATTAAGCACTATGGGGGTTCATTTCTGAGTGCAGAGCCAGGAGTAATCCCTGAGCATCACTGGGTTTGGCCCCCAAATAAAAAGAAAACAAAGCAAGCCCCCTAGGACTTGATCTCTTCCATCAGCCCATCGGTTTGGTTCCGGCCATTGTATAGTAGTTCTAAGTCTTTGAATTTGTGTCTGCCTTTCCCTTCACCCCATCCCAACACTCTGCACGATTCTTCAATTTTTTTTTTACCAAATTTATAGTCTCATCCATTCTCTTTGTGTGAATAAACTATAATCTACATCCCTTCTACTGCTGATACAGATTTTGGATTATTTATACATTCTACTATGGTAACCACTTTATGGCTACTATGAATTATGCAGCCAGAGCCTTGTATGCTTCTTTTGGTGAACATATGTACACTTTTTTTCCCTGGGCATACATCCAGGATTTTTTCCTGGGATTTAGGACAGACTTATGTTCAGTGTTATTAGATACTGTTACCAGTTTCCGAGAGGGTTACACCAATTCATGTTAAGGTGTAAAGAGAGTACTGAGCACTCTCTACTCTCACTATTCCTTATTATATTCTGTTAACATTCTATCTAATAGGTGTAGAGTGGTATTGTATTATGATTTTAACAAGCACTCTCCTGAGACCTAATGGGGTGCATGTGTCTTTATATAAATGTGTAGGGCATTTGTACATCTCTCCCCCACACCTTTTAAAGAAACCTATTTGTCTCTGGTCTACATTTTACCTTATGAGACAAATTGTAATGACTCCTAAAAGTGGCTATTTAACTACAATGTAACAAAAATTTGAATTTATATTCTATGTTTCAGTGCAAGGGGGACAGTCTCCCAAGGAGTACTTGGTAGGTCCAAGGGTCACTCTGGGTTATCCTCAGTCAAGCTATGTGAACATGCTGGCTCTGTGTTGGGGTCCACTAAGACCACAATGGTGGTGTTCTGGGGGCCAGTAGGGCAATACCATGGTGGTGCTCAGGGGACTGAGCCTGGTCGGCTTAAGGCCAGGTGAATGCCTGGTATGATTCTAATCCTTTGAGCTAATTCCCCAACCCTAGGAAATTATTTTTTCCCTTAAAAAAATTAACTTATTGGACTAGAGCAACAGTATAGGAGGTAGGGCATTTGCCTTGCACATGGCCAACCTGGATTTGATTCCCAGCATCCCATATGGTCCTCAGAGAACCACCAGGAGTAATCCAACCAAACAAACAAAAAACCTGAACTTATAATTGTTTTACGATATTATGGAATTTAAGAGGCTAGTATACAAGACTCACTGTTCACACCAACAAAGCCCTGTTATTCCCACAGGAAAAAAAACTTTTGTTAATTCCTCGCAGGCTTCCCTTGCTTTTCCACTGTTACTGCCATGGGTTTTTCTGAGACAAGGAGTCAGTTTTATTGGTGTTTGTCAGTTCATTTGCTCTAGGCATATAAATAATCAAATATATAATTTTAAAAATATATAAATATATACCCACATGTAAATAAAGCTATCTGGTTTCACTGTCTAACATTTCCTTATGTATCTTAGCATAATCACCTCAGTTCTTTCTGTTTTGTCCCACAAAGCACAATTTCATCCTGTTTTCATAGCAGAGTCAAGTGAGCATTTAGCTGATATTGTTTTGGCTATTAGGAATATCGCACTATAAGCAAAGGGGTACAAATATCTTTCTGAATTAGTATTTTCACAGATTTCAGATAAATATCATGGGATTGCTGAATCATATGGTATTTCCATTTTTATTTTTATTTTTTTTTAGTTTTGATGACTGTACTAGTATTAAAAACAAAATCAAAACCCCGCTATCTCCCTCCAGATGAACTTGAAACAAATTCTAGTGTAAGGTAGAATACATATGGATATACAGTTTACAAATGAATGCATATTTTCAAATATTTATAAACCTAGAATGTACACTCATTCAAGCAGAATTCATATGACTAATGTCTAGTGTGACTATTTCAGATAGATCTTCTGTTTGACTTGTATAAACCATTTTTCAGCATCTTTCCTTTTTATTTATTTATTTTTAATATTTTATTATACCACTGTGATATATACAATTACAAATATGTTCATGTTTGGGTTTTGGTCATACGGTGTTCCAGCACCCATCCCTCCACCAGTGCCCATTTCCCACCACCATCCATTTCTTTCTATCTATCTATCTATCTATCTATCTATCTATCTATCTATCTATCTATCTATCTATCTATCTATCTATCTATCT